>SJXO01007028.1:0-87053 GCA_006408615.1 Connochaetes taurinus
AAAAGTAATAGTAGGTTATAAAAATTAAAGGAGAAATAGAGGACTTAAAAATTTTTTTAAGTTAAAAAATAAGAAAAAGAAAAGAAGAAAAAACAATCAACAACATCAACAACAACAACAACAACAAAGAGAATGATCATAAAAATAGTAAAGATATTTCTGTGACTTTCTCTGGTGTTGTGGGCAGTGTGGGGTCACTTCCAAGGCAGTTCCCTCTGTTTAGCTTCTTCTGTTTGCTGGACTCTTCAGTGTCTGATTTCCACCCTGACACAAGTGGGGATGGTGGTGGACACTTTTTTTTTAGGCTTACTTGTTCAGTCCCGCTGTGGGGAGGGAAGGATGCTACAAACAAATAACACTGGTGTGCGCTCGCAGTGTCTCAGCCACGCTGAGCATGCCCCTGCACAGGGTGCACACCGCTCAGGCTCTACGTTGCTCTGCCAGGAACCGTCTGAGGCCGGCCCTAGGCTGCATGCACCTCCCCGGTCTAAGCCGCTCAGGCTTGGCTCTCAGGTAGCCCTCAGATCGCAGATTCGGTTGGGCCTGCGATTTGTGCCCTTCCCAGGACCGAGCAGCTCATGTGTTTGGTGAGCACAGTCGCTGCAACTTACCACCTTTCCCATCCCTGCTGCTCAGTTTTCTGGGTGTACCGCTGGCGCCCCTTGTCAGGCAGATAGTGACTGTCCAGGACCCCAAGAAGTCTTAGCAAAGAAGCCTGCTTGCAGTTTGGTAGGTAGTCTCTCCGGGGCTGCGATTGCCCCCTTCCAGCCCTTACAGCTCTGGCTGCCTGTCACTGGAGGGGGATGGTCTTCAGCTGGCTATTTCTGTTCTGTCCTTTGTTCTGTGCGCAGTCCTGGCGGTGTCTTATGTTAGAGCTTTTCACATGGCAGCTACCCCACAGTCTGGTATGCTAGCCCAAGTTATTTCGCTCTGGATACACTCGCGGCATTCCGGCCCAATTTTTAAAAAGCACTGCAGCCTGCGCCTCCCTGCCCAGCCCTCACTTGCTAGTGGTGGATGCAGGCATCTGCGCTGCTTCTCCTCTGGGAGAGTTGCTGGTGGGCTTGTAATCTGTTGGTTTTAATTATTTATTTATTTTTCTTCCCTGTTATGTTGCCCTCTGTGCTTCCAAAGCTTGCCACAGACTTGGCAGCGAGAGTGTTTCCTGGTGTTTGGAAACTTCTCTCTTTTTAAGACTCCCTTCCCGGGACAGAGCTCCCTCCCTACCTCCTTTGTCTCTTTTATCATCTTTTATATTTTTCTTATCTGTTTTTGAAGACAATGATCTGCTTCTCTGGGAGCCTGATGTCCTCTGCCAGCATTCAGAAGTTGTTTTGTAGAATTTACTCAGCGTTGAAATGTTCTTTTGATGAATTTGTGGTGGAGAAAGTGGTCTCCCTGTCCTATTCCTCCAACATCTTAGGACTGCCCCACATCTTCTTTATCCATTACTCTGTCAATGGACATTTAGCTTGTGTCCCTGTCTTGGTTACTGTGAATAGTGCTGCTATGAACACAGCAGTGCATGTTCTTTTCAAACTATTCTGTGGAGAAGACTGTTTCCAGTCCTTCTCTCCATGTAAGTAATGCTAAAATTTTCAGGAGCAGTTGTTTCATTTAATAAGGGACACGCTGGTAGAACAGATGCACAGTTTCTGTTTCAAAAGTGAATTGAGGCATTGGGAGGGAAGTTTGATGGAGTTGAAGATGCCAGGGAAGAAGTTTTTGTTGTTGTTGTTGAAAAACAGCTCTTCAGTTCCTTTAAAAACAATACTCAAGGAACTTTAAGAAAAGTTTTTATTTCATATAAACTGGATGCTTTTGCCTTTATACATTCCTTTGCTGCTCTTGAATTTTAATATTTTAACAGCTAGAAGAGTTCTAAAAAGCTCTTTTTGTTATTTAATGCAAATCCTTGAAAGGAACCCCATTGGGCTCTCCATTTTGATGGAGCACAGTTCTTTCAAATTATAGCTAAATTTGCCAGGGTTGGAACTGACACATAATTCACATTTAAGCTAAAAAAAAAAAAAAGTATAGAACTTCAGCAAATGTCAGTTTAAAGAGTAACTATAACTGGTAAGGATAACCAGTGTGCTTCTTGGAAAAGGTAATCAGATGGGGCATGGGTGTGGAGGGAGCTGGCACCAGCCCTGGGCCATGAAAGCCTTCATTGTTGAAAGTACCCAGCACAGCATCTTGGGCTATGAAGCAGTCTTGATCACTGTAACCCAAGAGGGTCAACTGGAAACAAAACTCTGCTACAGGTTGAAGAGATCCTCATTGGCTGCAGACTCTGCTTGTACTGATACAGGCTCCTGGGGTGTGTTCTCATTCCTGGGGGGTCACTGCAGCCCCGTGTTCTCATCCCTGGCCGGTCACCACAGCATGCACCCAGTATGTGCCCTCAGCCTCTCTCATAGCAGCCGGAAATGACCTTAAACCAGGTAGGGTAGGCACTGGATGAGTAAACACTTTGTGGTGCTGAGAAATGGAACATTTCCTGCCATATCAGCAAACAAGGGTGTCACAGTCATCAGTGATTGCAGCCCTCCAATGTGAGCTGATGAGCTCTTAGGGCACTGAAGAAGGAGGAGAGTATCTAAAATCTAGCAGCTATCAGACTGCAGCCACTTCCTACAGTGAGTTCCAAGAGAGCTCAGGATGTGAAAAACACAAGATATTGGCCCCAGATAGTCAAGATACATATGAAATGAATGATTTCAGGGAGCCCAAACTCTTATATCTTCCCATACATAGAAAAACGCTAAATTCCTTAACTTCAGATATCTGGTTTTCCTTAATTAACAATAATATTTTGATGTACAGACTATCTGCCTTCTGTTGTAAAACTTCTATATAACCTGGTTCCTTCCCTTGCCTCCCTTGGAGCAGTTCTCTCAGGGCTACATGAGATGCTGTCTACTGGGTTTGAAGTTTCCTAAAAATTCCCACTGAACAAGACATAACTCTCAACTTTTAGGTTGTGAACATTTTTAGGTTGACAGTGCTAGGTGCTGGGCCCTGGCAGGAAAAGTCCTGCATGCACCCTACTACCATCAGAGCCTAAAGTTAACTTACCTGTGAATGTGCCCTTGGATGGGCTTCACTCTCTTGCAGCTGACAAGTGGCTCCTTTGTTGGGTCTTCTTGGCCTTTCTTCGAATTTTCACCAACAGAATTGATGGATTTGCATCAACTGAGCACCACCAAGCTTCTCAGCTGCTTTACTGATGACTTTGTCTGCAAGAAGCCCAAATTGGCCACAGAAAACTGCCCCCAGATGACTACTCCAAACAGAGCACAAGGCTGTTCCTCCCTGCCCTGAACCCCCACTGGCCACCTAGCCTAGTTTGCAGTCATCCTCTGGTTCTTTCTCTCTATTGCTCTTTGCTTTTTTCTCTCACTCCTTTTCTGTTTCTTTTTTATTCTCTTCCTCTGCACACAGGGTTCTGAAGCAATACTTCCATAAATAAGTATGTCTTTTTCAAGGTTCAGTTCAGTTCAGTCTCTCAGTCGTGTCCGACTCTTTGCGACCCCATGAATCGCAGCACACCAGGCCTCCCTGTCCATCACCATCTCCCAGAGTTCACTCAAACTCACTTCCATCGAGTCGGTGATGCCATCCAGCCATCTCATCCTCTGTCGTCCCCTTTTCCTCCCACTGTTAGGTGTCATATTTATTGCTATGTTTTTTAACCACATTAATATGCAAAAATTGTGGGATTATTTTCATTAGATTACTTTTTTCTTAAGATTTTTTTTTTAATGTGGACTATTCTTAAAATCTTAATAGAATTGTTACAATATTGTTTCTATTTTATGTTTTTTTTTTTTGGCCATGAGGCATGTGGGATCTTAGCTCCCTGACCAGCAATCAAACATGCACCCCTTTTATTGGAAAACAAAGTCTTAACTTCTGGACCACCCGGGAAGTCCCTATTTTTATTAGATTCTTAGCTCTCTCTTGTTTTAGTCACAGAGTTATTAAGCATTGTGCTACTAACCCCATTTTTCCATTTTCTCTGTAAGTTTTCCAGAGTGATCTTGCATAGGGTGGTGATTTTTAAGAGGGTGTGTGTGTGTGTGATGCCTGGAGGAAAGCATGGCAACCCACTTCAGTATTCTTGCCTGGAGAATCCCATGGACAGAGGAACCTGGCAGGTTACAGTCCATAGGGTTGCAAAGAGTCAGACATGACTGAAGCAACTTAGCCTGCATGCATGTGTGTGTGATAGGCATCAGGGCAGTACTGACTGAGGACTTCAGCAATGGAACCCTTAACTCAGCCTCTGGCCCAGGGGATTCCATCACAGGGAGGATGGAAGGTCAATCAGGTTACATTAATAAATGTTTACTAAACATTCAATGTCTTACCTGCAGAATCTCACAGAGAACTATGAAAACAGAAATAATATCCAGCTAAGGATGGAAAGAATACTCACAAATAATATATAGGAAATACATGTTCTAGGGTTTCTGTGCAAGGAAGTTCTTTCAGATCATCAGTTCAGTTCAGTTCAGTCCAGTCGCTCAGTCGTGTCCGACTCTTTGCAACCCCATGAATCGCAGCACGCCAGGCCTTCCTGTCCATCATTAACTCCCGGAGTTCACTCAGATTCATGTCCATCGAGTCAGTGATGCCATCCAGCCATCTCATCCTCTGTTGTCCCCTTCTCCTCCTGCCCCCAATCCCTCCCAGCATCAGAGTCTTTTCCAGTGAGCCAACTCTTTGCATGAGGTGGCCAAAGTACTGGAGTTTCAGCTTTAGCATCATTCCTTCCAAAGAAATCCCAGGGCTGATCTACTTCAGAATGGACTGGTTGGATCTCCTTGCAGTCCAAGGGACTCTCAAGAGTCTTCTCCAACACCACAGTTCAAAAGCATCAATTCGGCGCTCAGCCTTCTTCACAGTNCTGCAGTGTCAGCTTTAGCATCATTCCTTCCAAAGAAATCCCAGGGCTGATCTACTTCAGAATGGACTGGTTGGATCTCCTTGCAGTCCAAGGGACTCTCAAGAGTCTTCTCCAACACCACAGTTCAAAAGCATCAATTCGGCGCTCAGCCTTCTTCACAGTCCAACTCTCACATCCATACATGACTACTGGAAAAGCCATAGCCTTGACTAGATGGACCTTAGTCGGCAAAGTAACGTCTCTGCTTTTGAATATGCTATCTAGGTTGGTCATAACTTTTCTTCCAAGGAGTAAGCATCTTTTAATTTCATGGCTGCAGTCACCATCTGCAGTGATTTTGAAGCCCCCAAAATTAAAGTCTGACACTGTTTCCACTGTTTCCCCCTCTATTTCCCATGGAGTGATGGGACTGGATGCCATGATCTTCTTTTTCTGAATGTTGAGGTTTAAGCCAACTTTTTCACTCTCCTCTTTCACTTTCATCAAGAGGCTTTTTAGTTCCTCTTCACTGTCTGCCATAAGGGTGGTGTCATCTGCATATCTGAGGTGACTGATATTTCTCCCGGCAATCTTGATTCCAGCTTGTGTTTCAGATCATACTCACTTGGAAGAGGACTCATTCCCATTCCCTCTATCTTATTTGAGTGTTCATGAAAGCCAGATGGAAGGAAACCAAATGGAGAGAATGTCCAACCACAAAACAACTCCTCAGCCCTTCAGAGCAGAGAGCAGATTGTGTGTAAAGTCAAGAAAAGTCCCCAGGGTGAAATACACAGCAAGCTGCCACTGGCAAGAAATAAGCTTGAGCATCCTATTGAGGGCCACAATGAAAGTCATATTTTTTGTGATTCTGACTGCATGGGCATAGGCAGTATTTAATCAGAGAAAATCAAAATTACATTTAGGGGCTTTGTATAAACTGTATGGACCTCTAGGAATTGCAAATGGAACTATCAAGGCCAAATTAGAACAAATATGAGAGCCCTGATACCATGAAGTGCCCGATGCACTACAGCCCACACAGACATGAGTGTGACACTCCTTGACATCAAACCTGGAGGATGTGAATGGCTCAGGGGTGGAACTTTCTTTGACTATATTCAGCTCTAGCACTTCATTTGATGCCCAGTCTTTAGTGAAACAGAATAAGTTAATCCCAGTGAAACACAGATATTATATATAATTTGTTTTATAGATACTAATGCTTCTTTTGTCATTCCAGTAAAGTACATTTACAAGTCCTCACTGCAAATTATAGGGTCCATCCAGTCACTCTCAATCTTTTTTATATTTTTTAAAAACAAGAATTCCAAATATTGAAGAATCTGTTTGAGATTCAGGTGCCCAGAATGAATAGGGTTTCTTTGTATTTCTGCTCTAACCTTTTCATTTTAGGAAGAAATAGCACTGTAGTGTGTGTGTGTTTATAGTTATGAGTGTGTGCATATTCACACAAGTACACACATAAATGTTTGTCTTTTAGGTTGTAAAATTATACTGGTTTTTTTTTTGGTGGTCATTTTTTATAAAGAAAGCATTTTTAATCCTATAGTATAGGATCTTGAAAAGTACAGTACAGCAACAGCTGGTATATAGAGGCTGGCATCAAGGGAATAGACAAGAAGAGTTACTGACTGGAGGAGGGAGAAGAGGTGGGAGATGGTAGAGCTGAAACTGTCAGCAATAGGAGATGGAGAGAAAGTTGTAGTTTCACTCACATCTAACATTGATGCACAGGTTCTGATTCCTTGCTGGAGTCAACTCTATCTACCCTCTTAAAAAAAATCAAAAGATGCCTGTGTAGCAATTCTTTTTTCCCTCATCATAAATGACATAGTAGCACTGGATAGCATTCTAAAAGGCTGCTGCACTTTTGTGTACTGTTCTACATTTGGATCCTATGCATTAAAAACTAACTGCCTCCTCAAATAAAGAAAATCCCCTTGTCATTTCCTGTGCTGTGAATCTCTTCAGTTCCTCAGTTACTTTTTCTTCTTCTTGTACTCCCTGAATATAGTAGGGGTGCAAAGGAACTTCTCAGAAGATTTTATTCCTTCTCCAGTGTTCAGCAGATCCTTCTATTCATTTCAAATAAATCATCAAGGGAAAACAGTACAGGAGCCAGTTATTGATGAGATCAGTGTATGCCTATCAATTATGGCAAAGAACTGAGAGAAGAAAGGCCTCCTTGCAGCCTTCACATTCGAGTCTGCCTCCCAACTTGCTGCTCTTCCTATTACTAGAATCTTGAGCAATATATCACAGGGAGCTCAGCTCAGTGCTCTGATGACCTAGAGGAGTGGGATGGGGTGGGGGAAGGGAGGTTCAAGAAGGAGGGTATATATGTATGCATATAGCCTTTGACTGTGTGGATCACAACAAACTGTGGAAAATTCTTAAACAGATAAGAATACCAGAGCACCTTACTTGTCTCCTAAGAAAACTCGGATGTGGGTTAAGAAGCAACAGTTAGAATCTTACATAAAACAACTGACTGGTTCAAAATGTTGAAAGGAGTACAAGGCTGTATCTTGTCACTCTGCCTATTTAACTTATATGCAGACTTCATCACGTAAAATGCCAGGCTGGATGAATCACAAACTGGAATCAAGATTGCCAGGAGAAATGTCAACAAGCTCAGATATGCAGATTTTACTACCCTAATGGCAAGAAGTGAAGAGGAACTGAAGAGCCTCTTGATGAAGGTGAAAGAGGAGAGAGAAAAAGCTGGCTTAAAACTCAACATTCAAAAACTGAAGATCACAACATGTGGTCCCATTTCTTCATGGCAAATAGAAGGGGGAAAAGTGGAAGCAGTGACAGGTTTATTTTCTTGGGTTCCAAAATCACTGTGGACATTGACTACAGCCATAAAAGATGCTTGCTCCTTGGAAGGAAAACTATGACAAACATAGACAGCATATTAAAAATGAAAGACACCGCATTGCTGACAAAGGTCTGTATAGTCAAAGCTATGGTTTTCCAGTAGTCATGTGAGAGTTGAATCATAAAGAAAGCTGAGCATCAAAGAATTGATGCTTTTGAACTGTGCTGCTGAAGAAGACTCTTGAGAATCCCTTGGACTACAAGATCAAACCAGTCAATCCTAAAGGAAATTAACCCTGGATACTCACTGGAAGGACCCATGTTGAAGCTGAAGCTTCAATTCTTGGCCACCTGATGTGAAGAGAAGACGCATCAAGAAAAGACCCTGATGCTAGGGAAGATGGAGGGCAGGAAGGGAAAGGAGCAACAGAGGATGTGAGGGTTGCATGGCATCAACAACTCAATGGACATGAATTTGAAAAAGCTCTGGGAGATAGTGAAGGCCAGGAAACCTGGCAAGCTGCAGTTCATGGGGTCACAAAGAGTCAGACAAGACTTAGTGACTGAACAACAACAACAAATAGGTGATTCACTTCATTATACAGCAGAAACTAACACAACACTGTAAATCAACTACACTCCAATTTTAAAAAAGAAAAAGGAATTCAAAGACTAGAGTGATATGCCTGGAGGAGGAGGATCTTTTATGAGGCTATTAAGAAAGGAGGCACATTTGCTGACTATTTTGTGGGTGGAAAATAGGGGTGGGCCATGACATTTTACAAAGGCTTAGGGTATTACCTTTATCAGAATCATCTCAGTCTCTGAGTAATGGGAATGATGTTTATTTCTTTTACTTGTCTGTTTATAGGGATTTCCAGACTAGGAACAAAGTAGAGTCAGCTTGTGCTGGCTGGCTAGAGGTTAGTATTAAACATTATTGAATTCTTCCTTCCTATACCATATAGCTATTAGCAGCCTAAAGTTGGCCATAGAGAATTATATCATTAAAATCTGAAAGTCCTACAAATTAGTGTTTTTAAATTTTTATTTTTTCAGGAGAGAAGTGATTTACCATAACACCACTGGACCTGGACAATTGTCATCTTTACTCTAGACCTCATGCCCTATAGGTCCTTACTCCAGCCTTCCTTCAGTCTCTTATTCCCCATGGGGTTTGGCGTTGGTGGTACTGACAGGGCATGTTCTTTCTCAGCATAGTCCTCCTATCAGTTCCCTCTGCAAGGTTCTCAGGACCCTAGAACTTTCAACCCCAATGGTACAAGCCTACTTCCTGGCCCTGCACAATCCCCTTCCCCATGTGGATCCATGAGAGTTTGTGATGCCCTTTTTCACGCTAGGATGGTTTGGGATGGGGACTGTGGTTGTAGAAGTGCGGTAAGTTTCATCTATTACTGTTGGTTGGCATGGGCAATTGGCAAACTCTGGGCAGCAAAATGACATGAGATCTGGTATCTGAGCGATGTGCTGCGTCTGGAAGGAGCATAGTCAGCCTGCAGCATCTGTAGCCACCTCTCTCTCCTTTCAGCAGCCTTCTTCTGCATCTGAACATGCTCATCAGCTCATGCTTCCTCCTGACAGGGACATGATGCACCCTTGGCAACTTTTTGAAATGAAGGGTAACAATATAAACTATGAATATCTCAAAGAAACATTTGCTTTTTAGTCATAATCCACTTGAGTTGGAGAAAAAATTCACATCTTTGAAAAGCTAAGAAATGGTAAAAAGTGAAAATCATTGATAACCACAGTATCCTTAGGTCAAGTCTTAGCATTTTGGTTTCTTGACTCCTAGGAAGAATTTTAACATCATCATACAAAAATGTAAGAGTATTATGAATTTGTGTAAGTTCATATTTAAAATATTTATAGAATGTATATGTATGTATGGTGTGTGGTTGTGTATGTAAATGTGTGTATTGTGTGTGTCTGTATGTGTGAATATAAGATCATACTGTATTGCATACTTCTAGTAGTTTTTTAACTTTTAACTGAGGAAATCTTTTAATGGCAATAAAAATAATTACCTTTAATAACAACATAATACACCATTATATGACTAGGCAATAGTACTTATAACCAATTAAAATATATGCTAATTTCCTTACAACTTACATCAGCAGGTATATTTCAAATATTTCCTATGTGGAGGCAAACATGATATGTTATTTCACTTGGAAAGGTTTCCCTCACCATGAATGAAGACTGTACTGCCAAGGACACTGTGGAAACATGAGTATAAGGCTGATACTTGAGGGCCAGGAGCCTGCTACTGATGAGGTCAGTGTATGCCTATCAATTATGGTAAAGAACTGGGAGAAGGCAGGCCTCCTTGCAGCCCTCACATTCGAGTCTGCCTCCCAACTTGCTGCTCTTCCTATTACTAGAATCTTGAGATTAACAGAAATCCCATCATTGTGGTATCAAGTCTCATAAATTTCAGCGATTTTCAAAGCAATGGTGGTGGAGTCTTGTTGGGGGTGACCCCCTCCTGCTTCCTACCACTTCTTTTAGGGAATAGAACAAACAGAGTCTTGGCAGACTATCCCTTAAGGTTAGCTAACCCAAGGTGAGATTAGTTTGCCACTTACTTTCAGATGTTACTTCCAGAAAGTTCCATGTATAAGTAAAATGAAAAACATGTGAATGTGCCAAGCCCAGTTTCCTACAGTAAACAATCTAGGACAACTCTCTACTCAATGCTCCTGAGTTTCACGTGGACTTGGACCAATCTATTTCCATATTTTTCTCACTTATACAAGATTCATCAGGCGGGTGACTCACCTCTGTTTCAGTTTTTTATTTTGGTGGTGCTTACAGTAGTCATCTATTCTAAAATCCTCCATTATTATTTTTTATTATTCCTCTTTTATTTCTCTTTCTTTCCTTCTTCCCCTTCTCTTCCCCCTCTCTCTCCTTCCACCTTCTTCTTCTTCTCTTCTCTTTCTTATTCTTCCTTCTTAATAGAGCAAACTGGTTAGGATGGTTATCTTCATCACATGGATATGCATTTGTCAGTTCTCAAGATGGGTAACAAGATTCATCAGGCGGGTGACTCACCTCTGTTTCAGTTTTTTATTTTGGTGGTGCTTACAGTAGTCATCTATTCTCAAATCCTCCATTATTATTTTTTATTATTCCTCTTTTATTTCTCTTTCTTTCCTTCTTCCCCTTCTTTTCCCCCTCTCTCTCCTTCCACCTTCTTCTTCTTCTCTTCTCTTTCTTATTCTTCCTTCTTAATAGAGCAAACTGGTTAGGATGGTTATCTTCATCACATGGATATGCATTTGTCAGTTCTCAAGATGGATAATTATTTCCATGCACTTATAGTAATTCAAGGTTGTAGACGTGAGTGCAAATATTGTACATGCAAAGGATTGTATATGCAAAGGATGTATACACAAAAAATGCACAAATTTGATTTCAGAAACAGAAAAAAAATGCATGCCATTTGACAAAAACCAGAGGTAAATTAAATTTTCCAGAAAAAATACAGTACACTTTTGTTAATTTTTCTGTTTTCTTAAGAGAGCAGTTTCCCCATACATTATGCTGCCTTCCCTTTCCCTCTACCTGGTATTTTCCCACTGTTGCTTTCTCAAGGAGTAGAGTGAAGTCTTCTTCTTCAAGACAACTACTGACTTTATTGTTACTTAAGCCTCAACCACACTCCCTTTTGGAACTGGAGTCTCCTGATTGCTTGACATACACTTTTCTTTGAAGCATTTTCCTTGTTGTTTTTGTTCTTTTTTTGTTTGTTTGTTTTCTTGTTTAACTAGACTGTAAGTATCATGGGGCATGGTGTCACCAAATTTGTATTTTCTAAGTTCTTCAGAACTTAAAGACTTAAAAGTTTAAAGAACTTTTTAAGTTCTTCAGAACTTAAAACTCTATGATGTGCGTGATGGTTTTATTTGACTTGAAACACGTGGGAGTAGGAAACAATAAGCCCTAAAATTTTCTGAATAAATAAATGGTGGGTGCTCAATTAAAACAAAACAAAACAAAACTCTGCCTGGATGAGCAGCACCTGAGCTGGCATCCTGCATCTCAAAGTCCCAGATGAGCAGCTGCCTAGCGAGGCTGTAATTTCTTTGGAAGTCACTTCAAAACACATGTACAACCAACTCCATCGGAGACTTCAGTGTAACTGAGGGTTGGTAGAAAAAGGAAAGCTGTGTTCTGACAAGGCTCCTTGGGTGGTTCTCAAATGCCAGCTCCTCTGTTTTTATTGAGAATGACTAGCTGAGATCCTCATAGACCGTTAGACCTGGAAGGAGCTTCAGGGATCTCTCAGTGTTTCCAAAAACTGTATGTCCACATTCAAATTCTTAAACCTGGAGATTTCGATGTGGTTGATTTGTGGAGGAGGTTCGATCCCTCTGTCTCAAAAACTGATTCTGGATTCTCTGTCAGGAAAGTTTAAGACACGATGATGGACCACAGCCCCCTAGAAGTATTGGAAATGACACTGCAGAAGGTCAATTCTAGCCACTGAGAGAGATTGCATGACTCCAAGAACTCCGGCATCTCAGGACTCCGCGACGATGAAGGTTGCTCTGCTGTGCCAACGTTTGCCAAGGTTTGTTGTGTCACTGTAATTACAGGGTGAACATAGCTACGCTCCTCAGTACAAATAAAGGCGTCAGAGCCCACTCTGCAGCAATTGTTTCCCATTAGGGAAATGTTAGGTTTCTTCCAATGATGAACAGCAGTGACACAGTATATAATTCCTGTAGCCCTGATACAGTGCATCCCAAGCCAGAAACACTGCTCTCTCGTTAGCCATGTTTTGAGATAGAGAACTTTCCTCTACCATTTGCTTAACATGAGTTTACTTCTTCCCAGAAAGCTGAACTATAATAAAAAGCCTTCTGAACTCACCTTTTTCCTAAAAGTAATTAAGTGACACTTGTATGTGAGGTTTTAAAAAAGCCTTAGGCAAAAAAAAAAATAAAATAAAAGCCTTAGGCTTAGTAAGGCTGAAAGAAAGATACATTGTTTTTTCTTTCTGAAATTTTTACCTAAATATTTAAGTATTGTAAATAATTCTAGCCCTTGAGGTTCTGTAGAAATGACCTGAAAATGTTCCATCTAAACCTTTCAGTTTATGGAGACTTACAGCTCTGCAGTTTCAGTAAAAGTGATCACCTACACAGAGTGCTTCCCTGCCTCTCTTCTCTTGTTTCCTGCTCACTCTCTTTTTCAGAGCATTATTATTCTCCCAAAGACACAGGCCTATTATCTTCACACAGAGGCTCACAGAAAATAGCCAATCGATGCATGAAGATAAGTTCCTAGTAATTCTGTTGTGTTGTTGTTTGAGTTGTGTCCAACTCTTTTGCGACCCCATGGACTGTAGCCCGCTAGGCTCCTCTGTCCATGGGATTATCCCAGCAAGAATACTGGAGTGGGTTGCCATTTCCTACTCCAGCAGATCTTCCTGACCCAGGGATTGAACCTGCCTCTCCTTTGGCAGGCAGATTCTTTACCACTGAGCCACCAGGGAAGCCCAATAGTAACTTAAGCTAGCATAAATGTGGAGAGATGAAAAGTGTTATGATCAGTTCCTTTGTTTTATGTTTATTGCTAAATATGTAGTAATAAGTTTAGAGGGTCACAGAGGAAGCTGTTGAAGGCAAAAGGGAAAAAACAGTAGGTCTCAGCGTCCTTGTCACTCCAATGAGTAGCCAGCTAACCACCCTGGCCCCGTTTATATAAACTATTGATTTCTGATCAATGTATATCTCATGGGCTAGTTTGGGATTTTATCTCCAGCTGAAGTCAGTTTCACAATTTCCCTCTGTGGCTCAGGATCAGGTCAGGAATTGTTTGCCTCAGATTCATGGGGAGAATTATTTTGAGCTTATCTGAATTCTTGGTTTCAAAGATTATATTGTGATTTAACTTGGCAAATGAGGGTTGCAGGTTGTTATTTGGAGTATAGAAAAGGTATTTTTGCTTAGCTTGTTTTCCAGTCCAATCATGGATTGTTTCCACTGTGATCAATTCAATGAAAGAGTAATCACATGTAAACAAAATATCTCTTTTTATCAAATCTTTCTGAATACGGAGAGTAGTGGTCTGGTGCCTGCAGCCTTGAGGGGCTGAAGATTGCACAGGGAAAGGGTCTGGGGGCATGCAGAAATGCTGATTTTGCTGCAAACATCAGGCAGCCAGCACTAGCCCTGAAGTCTTTATTGGTCACTGGCAGGTGACCACAAGTACTCTTAAGAGTACCCTGGATTCAGGATTTGGATTTTCAAGACCACCTAAGGGTCAATAATGCTCCTTCAGAAAGTCTGGGGGCAGCGCCAGAGAAGTACTATTTCTACACATCACCTCTGATTGTTTCGACACACGAAGCTGCTGTGTCATAAAAACTGCACATTTTTGAGAAAATTATAGATTTCTTGTTTTATATTAAATATAAGAAATAATTTCTGCAGGAGAGAAAACTTATTTTCAAAATATTTACCAAGGGCCCTCTTATGTGTATCTTATATACCTTCTTTATTAAATAGTAACTTAACTGATTTGTATTCAGTTCTACTTTAGGATTCCTTTAAGATTATTTAATATGACTTATTATTTGCAAAAAATGAACACTTTGTTAGAACAGTGCTGTCACAAAATCTAAAGAAAAATGTTTTAAAAACTAAGCAAAACAAAAATCTGTCTTCTTTTAGCAACTGATAAAACATATAATTCTGAGACCTGAGGATTATTTAATAATGCTCATCACTCCCTCTCCCAAATACAAACACACACACACTCACACTCAAGCACAGTTTGGTTAGGCACTTAAAAGTCTTCTAAGAACTTTTCCCAAACATAGTATGCATGCATGTGTGTGTATTTATGTATATGAATTATTTCCACTTATGTTCTTTTTCTGTTTCTTTATTTCCTAAAACACTGTCATATACAGCAGCATTCCAAAGAGTTGACTGACCTCTCTCTTCTTCAGTACACTCTCTGTTATAGACTGAAAGTTTTTCTTCCCCAAATTCATACATCGAAACCTAATTCCAAAGTAATGGTATTCAGAGGTAGGGCCTTTAGGAGGTGATTAGGTCTTGAGGTTGGAGCCTTCATAATGGAATTAACACCCTCATAAAGAGACCCCAGGGAGCTCTCTTGCCCTGTCTGCCTCGAGGGCACAGTGAGCAGATGGCCATCTCTGAACCAGATGGAGAGCTCTCATCAGACACTGAATCTGGTCACTTAATCTTGGAATTGTTCTCCAGAACTGTGAGAAGTAAATTTCTTTTGCTTGTAAGTGTCTGTTACAGTAGCCCAAATAGACTAGGAGAGTTTCTTTCCTGATGTGGGAAACAGAGTTCTCCCCTTTCCCTTTTCAGAGAGTGCCTCTCTGGCTGCTCCACTTCTATTTCCTTGTTTGACCCTCCTTTTTTGGTTCTGTAAAGGTAGACTGGCCCATAGCTCAGGTGCCCAGTACTGATTCTGCTTATCATCTCCCAAGGTGAGCTCATCCTTCGTAATTCTTAGAATGTCTTCTCTATGCTGACAACTTTCAAATTCACAGAAGTTATTCATGATTAATCAATTTAACATTTAAAAAAAGAAAAATTATGTTCTAAGTAATGTTCCAGGGAGGCTCCTCTTATAAATGTAGAATCTTATGGACAGAGGTAAACCAAATAAACTAAACTATATCGAAAATTACTGAAGTGAGAAGTGCTATACATGGGAGACAATTATTCCCTAAAAACATGTAATTTGGACATTTGGTTCTAAAAAATAGGTCAGGGAAGGCTTTCTTGGGATAATGAATGATTTTCAATTTACAGGATGAAATTGAATTAATTCAAAAATAGGGGAATAAATAGGCCACTCTGACACTGGGGAAATGTCATCTATGTAAGCCCAGTGGACTGGAAGACTAAAAGAAGGTCAGTGGGACCAGGAAATTGTGTTGTAACATGTAGCTGGAGAGGAATGCAAGGCAGGCCCTGGATGGTCTGGTTGCCTGTTGTTACGTTAAGGACTGTATCCCCGAAAAAGTAGTAGAGAGCTATGGGACATTTTGATGAGAATGACAAGAGGGTAGGGAAATTGATGGAATATGGTTTACATTACAGAAAGCTTAGTATGAAAGACATAGTATACCAGAACACCCATACATCATGGTAGACCAGTTAGTTGGACCAAGGTAAAAGTGATGGTAGACAAAAGTAAATGAAATGTTAGTCGCTAAGTCAGGTTTGACTCTGCAATAGCATGGACTGTAGCCAGCTAGGCTCCTTTGTCCATGGAATTTCCCAGGCAAGAATACTGGAGTAGGTTGTTGTTCCCTTCTCCAGGGGATCTTCCTGACCCAGGGATTGAATCCATGTCTCCCACATTGCAGGCAGATTCTTTACTGTCTGAGCCACTAGGAAAGTAGATAAAAGTAGAGTGAAGTCGCTCAGTCATGTCCGACTCTTTGCGACCCCATGGACTGTAGCCCACCAGGCTCCTCCGTCCATGGGATTTTCTAGGCAAGAGTACTGGAGTGGGTTGCCATTTCCTTCTCCAGGGGATCTTCCCAACCCAGGGATCGAACCCAAGTCTCCTGCATTGCAGGCAGATGCTTTAACCTCTGAGCCACCAGGGAAACCCAGGATAAAAGTAAGGTGTTGCCAATTCCTGCCCCTCTGCCTGAAAGTCCCGAGCAGACCATCACACGACCATCTCTTCTCATTATTAGAATCTTGGTTGCAGCACCTTCAACTTCAAAAAAGCTTCCCATGATTACACTCTAAATTGTTGCGCTCTCTCTCTCTTCATCCCATGTTACATGAGCCTTAGTTTTGAATTTCTTTGATTCACAGCAATATATACAATTCCAACATGTTTCTCTGGGTATTTCTTCTCCCTAAAGTAGACTATCTAGGAGGGCAGAAGCCTTTTCTTTTTCATGGCCCACTGTATTCCCGCTGAGCAAATGACACCTGGGGAGACAACCAATACTAGGAATGGATAAATTGATGAATGAATGAGTGAATAAGTGAATTAATATTTGTAGCTGATGGCAAAATAAGGATTGATTAAAGTGTGGGAACGCTGCTGTACACAGCCAGAATAATGTGGGGTTTTGACAAACATAATGTTCCAATTTCAATTGACTTGCTGAACAAGAACAGAGAAGAGAGATGAGACATGTATTTTGCCACTTTCCCACTGTGTTTCTATTCTGGGCTTGCCAGGGCAGCCCACTGGAAATAATCTATGGTAAATCCTCTGTGTTCTCCAGGAGGCAAGGCCCCAGAAGCCTCTGGATTCTGAAATATCTCACTTTGCTGATTAAATCATGCAGCCTGCAGAGAGTCCTGTTGTCTCAGGCAAGTGCCTTCTGAAAGCAAAACAGGGAAGAAGAACTCAAGCAGAGCTCGTGGGAAGAAAAATGCTCTGCTGCCCTGTGATGTGAGAGAAACAAAACACCATCATGTCATGGACAAATGAAAACATAGAGTTGTTTTGATTTTCCCTCAGGCAATACCCAACAAATGAATTTTCCTTTTTTTTTTTCTCTCAACAGTCATGCTACCTTGAGGAACACAATAAATCCTGGTCCCTTTTGGCAAGATTTGCCTCCTTTAAGAGACTGCATTGTCCTCAAACATATTCGAAATTTTTAGTGACATTGTTTGTGAGAACTTTTCTCTATTGTTATTAGAAATTGTCCCTAAATATGAAAAAAATGAGTATCCAATGAAACATTGAAGTTTCATTAGTCTGAAAGCAAAATCTTTAAAATTGTCTTTTATTCAATTGCACAAGAGAGAAAAAAATGAACCGATTAATAGGCAAACTAATCAATGGTTGAAAAGATATAAATAGTGGTCCTACTGGTAGGATGGAGGTGGCTGGAATTGACTGGGAATCCTCTGGAAGGATGCAAAGTTCTATATAGTGGTAGGGATTTGGGTTATACAGGTACATGCATTTGTCAGAACATTAAATGGTCTTCTTCAGACTTGAACTTTCAACCACAAATAATATAAAACAGATAACAAATATTGAACTCAAGGTAATGATCTGCATGCCAAACTATTTCAGAGTGAAAGCAAATTATGTCTGTAAGTTATTTTGAAATGCATCAAAAGTGTTCATTCATACTAATGGATGAATAGAATGAATAGAAGGAAGGATGGATGAATAGATAAGCACACAAGCAGGTATAGAAAAATGTAGAACTTGGGTGGTGGTCATGTAAATGTTCACCTCATTCTTTCAACATTTCTGTGTTTGAACATTTTCAAAATATAGTAAACTGAAAGGAAAAAGACAAGTTAGAATTGTGTCAAATAACTGTTTCTTGTTCGTATTAACCATCTCTTTTTTTTTCTTAGAAATGTAGAATGATAATCAGTCTTCTTGCTTTAGAGTGTGGACTTAGACACTTAATGTGTAATCCCAAGTGAAATTGAATGCTGACATAGACAGGATCCGAATATTATTGTAAAGATATATTAACATGCCCTAGTCTGCAACAGCACAAGTGAACCAGCGCTGCTGTGCTTACTATTGTAATCTTGCCTTACTCCCTGACTATGTATTTATCCTCACTCAAATGCAGACTCTGTGGCAATGGTCTTAATATTCTGACCCAATGTTTTATTTTAGTGAAGATAGGTTCCCAAGAGTAATGCAAATCTGGCTATTCAAAGAAACACTTTTGAATGTCTTCAATTTTATAGATTCACTTATATAATACAACAGTATCACATTTACTATCAGGGGTAGTGAAACTTCTCAGCTGCAGAGCATATGTTAGCAAAGATATTTACATAAATGCAAACAATACTATAGAGACATTCAAATGCATAAAAATAATTTGCATTACATATGCCCCTTCTCTGCTTCTGGGCCCTCTGTAGAGCAGATGAATCTATTTTATGAAAGATATCAGCTCTATCAGAGAGGTCCCCCAGCTAGCAGTGACTTTTGCTCTTCCATATCCTTATGATAGACAGCAGTGGTTCTCAAAGTGGGGTCCACTGACCCACATCATTGGCATTATTTGAACCCTATTAGGAAATCAAATCTGTTGGCTTTACCTCAGACCTGCTGAATTGGAAACGTCATGGGTGCTGGGGGGTCCAACAAGTGTGTTTTCATAAGCCGTCTGGGTGGTTCTGCTGCAGAGTGAAGTTCAAACCACTACTGTATACAGTACTCATTTGCCTTCTATGTTGGATTCACAAGTCAGTTCTGCAAGTGGCAAGCTACTTCCCTACTAATAAAGATGCAAGCTCATTGGCTTCTTCTACCCTCTCCCATGTGAATCAGAGTAAGTGGCATCCCCCTTTGTTCAGAGCCTGGCTGCCAAACCTCAGATGCCTGAAAGGCAGCTCTGTCACCAACCGGTGCCCTTAAATATATCAGCAACAGACTTTCCTGTCTGCTATTTTCATTCTGCAAAACGATGGCATGGATCCATGGGTGAATACCACCCTAAGGTCTAGGATACACTAAATGCACAGGATATTGGTGTGCTGTGTTCCTTTGATTTATAGTCTGACAATCCACATACATCATACTTTAAATGTGTCCTACCTTATGTGCCCAACTGAGATAGTGTTCTAGATTTTTGACATGATTATCCATCTCAGACTGCAAACTTAGGAGGCTCCTTGAAGCACTGGTGGTTGTGTCACTACCCAAGGATGAATCATAGTTTATAGTTTTCTTTCAGTGTCTCCTTTCATTTCTCAGAAGCTCACAGAGCTTGAAACTTCTGCTGACTTATCTCCCCAGGGGGCATTGGGCTGAAAAATCACAAACAGCCCACATTGAAGTGGCTTTCCTCATCAGGCTATACTCACACAAGTGCTTATATCAAAAGAATAATGATCAGTTGGTACCTTGGGCTACCGGAGACTCGAAGACAGGGACAGTCAGAGGCACTTGACTTCAGCTGGTGCATGCACCAGAATGGAGGCTCTGGCTTCTCAGAGGTTACAGGATCACACAACTCACTTTGATATAGTAACACTATATCCAAGGTATTGCGTGCATACCTAAAGCACCCCAATGATAAGTTTGCAAAGAAGTGAGGATCGCTAACTAACTGAAAATTAGTAGTGGCTTGCTGCTACTGCTAAGTCTCTTCAGTTGTGTCCGACTCTGTGCGACCCCATAGACAGCAGCCCACCAGGCTCCCCCATCCATGGGATTTTCCAGGCAAGTGTACTGGAGTGGGTTGCCATTGCCTTCTCCCTCCATCAAAGTATGCTTGGGCCATATGCTAGGATCATGAGGGGTGCCCTCAATACATTGGCCTATAGCTGCCAAGTGGTCATGAATATGGAGAATGTTTCCTGGACACTCTATATCCTCATCAATTCATACTCTAGAAATGAGAAAAAGTGAAAGTGAAAGTTGCTCAGTCATGCTCAGCTCCTTGCAAACCCATGGACTGTATGGTTCATGGAATTCTCCAGGCCAGAATACTGGAGTGGGTATCCTATCCCTTCTCTAGGGGATCTTCACAACCCAGGGATAGAACCCAGGTCTCCTGCATTACAAGCAGATTCTTTACCAGCTGAGCTACCGGAAAAACCCAGAAATGAGAACCATCATGCAACGAATAGTTGTTTCATCCCTAATCTTTAGCCCAAGTTCCCCATGGCTCTGGAGAATGCTTCCTGACCCGCCAGCCTCTAAGTCCTTTCGCTATCCTGTATTCAGTTTCCCCTTCAACTTCTCCTCCTTCCCAAACACCCAATTGCATTCCACATAAGTAGCCTGAGCTGCTGGTACTTGGTGGCATGGAACAAAGCTACCTCCCTGACCTGTCACCTGACTGTGGTTTGGGAGCAGCTACCACAGAATCCAGTGAAGGCCTGAGAGCTTCCTTCAGCTCTGCCAGGGTACAGCGAACCATGGATTTTTCTTTCAACACTGCTTTCTCTAAGCCTTCTCTATAGGTCTCTGGGGGATTAGAGGCCACTGTTCTGGGGCTTCTTCCTCATGGAATTTCATTGGAAATTGACCCAGTAAACTCATATCATGCATAGTCCAAGCTCCTTTGCCCAGCTGTGCAAACATGTTCCCCAGCATCACTTTACCCAGTACATCTGGCAGAGGCTCACATCTGTCAGCTATGAATTGGCACTTGCCAAGGGCATTTGCCATCTGACTCTGTGAGAACTGGAGCCTGGGCTGCTTCAGTTGTAGACCTCCGACACACCCTGTAGGAAGTTCAGAGTGGAGGACATGAATGAGGCACTCCATGCTCCAGGAAAACTGGCAGAATCAGTCTTCAGATAGATATTTTCAGGAACTGATTTTATTAGCCCAATCCTTGCATCTCCTCATATCTAGAAAAGCACTAAATCCCTTCAGGGTAACAGCAGAAATCCTTTTGTAAAGGTAAGTGCTTGATTGCATGACCCTCCCCCCACCCTTCACGAAAACCACATATATTGACTTTCCCCCATACTTCTTTGGAGCAGTTTCTCAGAGCCAGTGAGGTGCTGTCTCCCAGGCTGTAGACCTCATTTTGCCCCAAATGAATCTTAACTCATAACTCACATGCCGTGTAATTTTTAAGTCAACACATTTTCTCCCCCATTTTCTCCCCTCCCACACACTCCCCAATTCTTCCCCAAGGGAAAATTCAAGCCCCATTATTTTTTTCTTGGGGCATCAGTAGGGCATTATTGTTGCTTTTCTTGACATCCTTACCCAGCTCTGTGGACCATTCCTTGGTCAGGGAGCAGATAGCAACACATTGCCATTCAGTAGCCCTGGATGAAAACCTGGCACTTCCCTGAAACATAAAGCCTAATGCTAGCACAGAGTTCAGGGACTTCAGAGGAGAGTGACCACTGCCTCAACATAGATAACATCAGACAGTCAGTCTTTCTGCTGTTCCCCCAATTAACCTTTGCTTAGCAGAGGTTTATTTTTATTATCATGGCTTTTTTTTCATTATCATGCAGAAAGCTCACTTCTCTGCCTTGAGTTTTATTGCAAGAGAACTCTCTCTTTTAATTATCTTTTGCTGTGCAAGGCAGGGTGGGTGGGCTTTCCTGTCACAGAGTGAACACATTTTTAACAATGGGAGACTGATGCTCAGTCAAAAGACCATTAAGATAATTATGCCCTCCAGGGTTATGGAGCTGTTGCTAAGATTCACAAGGTATTTGGGAATTTACTTAATAAAAGATGATGTATTTTTGACCTGAGGAAGCAGCAGAGAATGTACCCCTTTGGCACTTGGATGATTTAGGACAGGAAAGAAGATTCAAGTTATAGGTATCTGGACAGCTCAACTTCCGCCTGATAAATGAGTTTCAGTCAAATTAATTACCATGACTTGGAGTACAAGAGCGAGATAAGCCATATTTTAGTGATAATTAAGTGAGAGGAATTTTACCACCTTACAAATCAGATATTAGCAAGGCCAGAGCAGAGCTTGCTGAATCCTGAAACATGTGTGCAGACATCTAAAGAAGGAAGGATTTTCTCGCAGCTGAAAAGGAGAGCAAGGTTGAGGGTCCCTGGATTTCTAATGATGTGAAAGTAGAGCTCTCATGTAGTATGTGATCCCACTCTAGGTAGAAATTTTTATTAGACTCAGTAGGTAATGAAATTTCATTCTAGAATTTGCACATATATACACACACATATACATACATTCATGTATGACACATATACCACATATGAGCACACACACACACCCCATCCATGCTTAGAGTCTGCATAAGGGAAAATCATATATGTAAGCAATACTACACAAGAAGATCAACTTCTTGGGAAAAGGACAATTTGGAAGTTAAGCTTGAAGGATAAACTTTCTCTACTGATTTGTGGAGCCCTACATCAAGATCACAGGTGTGGAGCCTTATACCAAGGTCACAGGATAAAAATCTCTGGAACTGACCAACTCCCACAGCAATTGCTGCCATGAGCCTCAGAATCTAAACTGGCCAGTTTTCTGACCCCATTTTAGGTAAAATACCCAACATATTATCCACCCTATAGCATCCTAACCAATCACCTAATGCCACCATTCCAGTAGGAATTTTCTGTCTTGAGGTATAAAAATTGGCCATTAGCCTGTGAAAGTGTTCAACTCTCCCCTGAGCCAACCCCCCTGTTCTAACTGCATCTTCCAATCTAATAAACTTTATTCCTCTCTCATTTTGCCTCATGTCTGGAAATTCTTTTCCAGCATGTGCACAGATCACAACACAGTTTTACAGTGGTTTTCCTCCTATGGATGGAGTCAGCTTCTTACTTTGAATATCAATTAAACTGAAAGCATTCATTTAAAAATTATAAGGAAATAAAAAGAACATTTTCCTTATCTTTTTAGCTGGGGCTTTGATAATTAGATTGACAAAAGAAGATGAAAGAGTGAAAAGCAAACAGAATTTATAAATGTGTGCATTGCACTTAGATGTGAGCACTCAGTGATGAGTTACTCAAAGGACTGATTCGAACTTGGACTTATATATAAGAACATATTTGTACAGATATGAAAAGACACAGGAAAAGGGTATCTAGCTTTTAGGGGTGGCAGATATAGAAAAGTAAATATATGAGGGGAAATAATGGAATGAAACAGTTGTTTGTTTAGTTTTGTCACCTGGAGTCCTCTCCTGCTCTCTCTGAGCTATTAAGATTCTCTGATGAAGTATATCTCTAAGCCTGATTTTGTGCAAATGGTGAGTAGGGTGGAGACCTGTGGTGTCTGCTGTTTCTCAATTGTCTCCAGCTCCAGTGAAGGACCTAAGCTACTCCATTTTGTTAAAGAAGACTCCATTTTGTAAAAATTCCTGGAAAAGAGTTTTTTGGAAATCCCTTAACCTCACCCCACCACCCTGGGACCAATCAGAACCCATGGCAAGCCCGGGAAATGGGAACCAATCAGAACCCGTGGCCAGCCTGGGAAATGAAAACCAATCAGAACCCAACACCTAACCCTTCCACAGAAGGTAACAAGTTAGACATCTCCCAACCCAGAAACTCCCATTTTTCAAATTTTTCATGCGAGAATACCCTATATAAGCAATGAAACCCAGAGCTCGGGGCTCCCCCCTATAGCCGCTGCGTCGGTATTGGTGGGAGCCTCAGCTCGAGCTTGGTAATAAAAACTCTCTTGCTTTTGCATCAGATATCGGCTCCCTGGTGGTCATTGGGAGATTTTGCGACTTGGGCATAACATTTGGGGGCTCGACTGGGATCTCCCACCGACTCCACAGGAAGACCGATCCGGAGAGTCATCTGCTGCCGGTAAGCTTTTTCTGTCTTTCTTTTCGTTTCTGGCAGGGCCTATTTTCTGAGACCGGTATACGACTCAGGCTTGGGCATAACACCAGATAACTCTTATGCAAAAGTGAAGCATTTCAGAATGGCATGTTCTGATCTCCTATGAAATTTAAGATTCACCTTTAACCTGGAAGTGTGCTCATTTCATGCAAGATTCAGGGGGAGTGAGAAGTATAAGCAGTAAATTTGTTATCAAATCCAAGCTCACTCTGCTTGCTTCACAAGAGGCCACTAAATCAAAGGGACAAGATGTTGAGGCAAAGTACGACTATTCAGAAAGCCAGCTGACCAAGAAGATGGCAGACTAATGTCTCAAATTAACCATCTTGTCTGGATCTGGATGCCAGATTCTTTTATAGAGTCAAAGAGAAAGAGAAGCAGTGAGAACTCAAGTCAAAAGGCAGAATACAGAGGGAGAGTCAATGAGAAAGACAAAGGGTCTTCAGTCTAGCAAAACATCTCTGGGAAGGGTCATATCTCTGGAAGAGATATGTTAATCTCTTCTATTCATAGGTGGGCAGGGTCAAATTATCTTTCTATGAATTGACCAAGGCACTTTAGTTTGCAGTCAGGCAGAGGGGCAGGGTCTTTTGATGCAGGCCATTATGTATGATTGTAATAACAAATGCAATGGAAACCAAGTCAAAGAAACTTCCAACATGGAGTCAAAATTGGCTTCTTTTCTACAACAAATCCACTTTTCATTTAGCCTGCTCTTCCTGGGGCAGAGGCACTCTGGGTAGGATAGGAACAGAGCAAACCTGCTGGAGTGTTCTCTACTGCCCTTGGGTTTAGTTATTGTGTAATTTTAGTTGAATTCACAAACAATTCAAATATGAATCTACTATACAGACTGGTGACATATCCTGGCAATTTGGGGAACTCTATTAATTTAAAATTTTTGTATCAGACTGGACCTGAACTGAAGTTCTACTTTACAGCTTCTGGACATGAAATTAAATTTTAGAGACTACAGGAGTGTTGGCTTATAGCATTTTGCAATATTGCTTTCAAATTGCTTTTCAAATGTGTATAACATATTGAGCAGGTAACTCAACTCACAATCTAGGAAATAAAAAAGAGAGAGAATTCTGATTCAACACTTCTGAGTGAAACATTTGTCCAAGAGTTCTTCAAAGCCAGGTTTGCATTTGTGATTCCATATTCCCTGTCTTCTTTATTCATCACAGGACTTCAGTGGGGGGTCTTTGAAATGCAGGCACTGGCAGTCAGAAAGTTTACAATCCAAGCAACAATTCAGAGGCTCAAAATAGAGACTCAGAAGAACCTCAGAGGTTGATTTTCTCCATAGCATCTTTAGGTTTTTAATTACCTCAGTGTCTGATCAGGAAAAATGAACTGCAGTGATGATCTTCTCTTTACATTTCCAAAGCACATGAAGCATCATCTTGCTAGATTTCATTGAAATTATATCTGAGAAGCTCCTCTTCAGGTTTTCCAGAATCAAAGCAGAATGGTAGTGAGCTGTGTGTTCTTCATCTAAGCAGTGATGCTCTGGGGACTTGAAAGGCCCATTGTTACAAAGTATGAAACTGCAGAGGTGCTTGATGTTATGGAGGCTTTGTAGCTTCCTTGAAAAGGAGGCCACTGAATTTCACGACGATCTATAGATTAACTAACACATTGTGCTTTGGATGTAAACTTTATACTTAGCTAACCAAACTAAGTTAACAGAACTAAGTAAGCACTCTCATCATCACACTAATCTGGACACCCACCTTTCAGTCCTTCTTTTTGTCTAGAGCAGACCTGGCCTTACATCAGTTCAGTTCAGTTCAGTTGCTCAGTCGTGTCCAACTCTATGCGACCCCATGAATCGCAGCACGCCAGGCCTCCCTGTCCATCACCAACTCCCGGAGTTCACTCAGACTTACGTCCATCGAGTCCATGATGCCATCCAGCCATCTCATCCTCTGTCGTCCCCTTCTCCTCCTGCCCCCAATCCCTCCCAGCATCAGAGTCTTTTCCAATGAGTCAACTCTTTGCATGAGGTGGCCAAAGTACTGGAGTTTCAGCTTTAGCACCATTCCTTCCAAAGAAATCCCAGGATTAATCTCCTTCAGAATGGACTGGTTGGATCTCCTTGCAGTCCAAGGGACTCTCAAGAGTCTTCTCCAACACCACAGTTCAAAAGCATCAATTCTTCAGCGCTCAGCCTTCTTCATAGTCCAACTCTCACATCCATACATGACTCCTGGAAAAACCATAGCCTTGACTAGATGGACCTTAGTTGGCAAACTAATGTCTCTGCTTTTGAATATACTATCTAGGTTGGTCATAACTTTTCTTCCAAGGAGTAAGCGTCTTTTAATTTCATGGCTGCAGTCACCATCTGCAGTGATTTTGGAGCCCAAAAATATAAAGTCTGACACTGTTTCCACTGTTTCCCCATCTATTTTCCAATCTTGAAGAGATCTCTAGTCTTTCCCATTTTGTTGTTTTCCTCTATTTCTTTGCATTGATCGCTGAAGAAGGCTGTCTTATCTCTTCTTGCTATTCTTTGGAACTCTGCGTTCAGATCCTTATATCTTTCCTTTTCTCCTTTGCTTTTCGCCTCTCTTCTTTTCACAGCTATTTGTAAGACTTCCCCAGACAGCCATTTTGTTTCTTTGCATTTCTTTTCCATGGGGATGGTCTTGATCTCTGTCTCCTGTACAATATCATGAACTTCATTCCATAGTTCATCAGGCACTGTATCTATCAGATCTAGGCCCTTAAATTTATTTCTCACTTTCACTGTATAATCATAAGGGATTTGATTTAGGTCATACCTGAATGGTCTAGCAGTTTTCCCCACTTTCTTCAATTTGAGTCTGAATTTGGTAATAAGGAGTTCATGATCTGAGCCACAGTCAGCTCCTGAATTTAACTCAGATGACCATTATATCTACTATTGTGGGCAGGAATCTCTCAGAAGAAATAGAGTAGCCATCATGGTCAACAAAAGAGTCCAAAATGCAGTACTTGGATGCAATCTCAAAAACGACAGAATGATCTCTGTTCGTCTCCAAGGCAAACCATTCAGTATCACAGTTATCCAAGTCTATGCCCCAATCAGTAACGTTGAAGAAACTGAAGTTGAACGGTTTTATGAAGACCTACAAGACCTTTTAGAACTAACACCCAAAAAAGATGTCCTTTTCATTCTAGGGGACTGGAATGCAAAAGTAGGAAGTCAAGAAACACTTGGAGTAACAGGCAAATTTGGCCTTGGAATGTGGAATGAAGCAGAGCAAAGACTAATAGAGTTTTGCCAAGAAAATGTACTGGTCATAGTAAACACCCTCTTCCAACAACACAAGAGAAGAGTCTACACATGGACATCACCAGATGGTCAACACTGAAATCAGACTGATTATATTCTTTGCAGGCATTACATCAGCCCTCCATATACAGGGACTCTGGAGCAGGCGGAAACCCCAATGATCCCCTGGGGATACAGAGGAAGGTTACTGTATTTTCAATAGACCAAGCATTCTGTGGTTTAATGCAGGAACTAGAACAGGGGAAGTGGATGTTTTCCATCAAAAAACAAACAACAACAAAACACCTAGTTTATTAGTCACATACATCTCTGAACAATTGCTGAGAAATTGGAGGCATCAATTTGACTTTAAATATCTGTTCTATTTTCCTCAAGTATCTGCTCCATATTTCAAGCAGACATCAAGGCTTTGAAATTGCCTTGAGGATTCTTGCCTGAAAGAGAGGCAGCCTTTGGCAGCCTATCTTGTACATAAGCCTCAGCTGCAGAGGAGATAATGCATGCAAGACATTCTGAATGGGCAAGGGAGAGAGAGGTCAGCTGAGAAGCAGAGATGGGCCTAGGAATTCTACAATATCAACAGCATTTACAATTTCTTCTGCATCTCTTGGGAGAGAAGGTGAGATCCTAGAGATGCTATGGTGGTCTCAGGGGGTCAGGAGCACTAAGAATGGGGTTCCCAGGCTCAGGAAAGAGCCTTCTTTATAATAGCTGTATTGCTTCTCATCCTGTTCACAGCACCAATTGTCTTGCTGTTCACACTGTCTGCACTGTTCACTGAACTGAAGTTAGACAAGGCATGAGTTAAGTGGCTGAAAGAAGTCGTGAGGAGCCATAGGAACTGCAGACACATTTATCCTCTTCTGGCTGGCACAGCAGCTGTAGCAGCAGACATGACATAACACAACATAACTGCACACAACCTCTCTCCTGGTTGACAGAGCAAACAACAGTATTCTCTCCCAGTTGACACAGCAGCCATAACAGCAGACATGCTATATTCTCTCCACTACTGGCTAATCAATAGACACAGCTGTGATGCAGCAATAATTCCCACTGTTTTTTGGGTGGAGCACACATTTCCGTACCACACAAAGTAGTGGTGACCGAGCGAGTACCTTGTGACCTGCATGCACAGTGCTGTAAGTGATCTCAGCTGTCACATAGTCATTATTTACACACATGGAGCCAGAGAGCCTAAACACCCCATATAGGATAATTTGCTCTCTTCTCACAATGGCCCACAAAAAAGAGTTCTGGTGTTTAATTGTCTACTGAAAACCTTTCATAATGCCGATGCCAGAGGCAACTAAAATATGTTGGAGTTTAGATGCTCTTTCCTCATTTGCAGGGACTGAGGAAGGCATCAGGATTCTAAGCCCCATGGAAAGGTAGTAAGAATGGACTTCAATTACTATGAAGGTAGATTTTCATCAGATACATGAGGACTGATGTAATTGAAAAGAAGAGGCAATGTCTTGCTTGTGTGAGTTAGAAACTGAGAATCATGTCTGCCTCACCATTTTGTAAGAACCACTCTTTTTGGAAGTTGATTCACTTTAATCTCTCCATTTCCAAAGGTTCTCCCTTTAGCTTCAGCACTAGGGTTGCCTTCTGGTGGATGTTATCAGATATTTTGTAGCATTATTTTATTCTCTTTCTAAATCGGTCAGCTGTTAAATTGCCCTTCCATTAGAAACAAAACCAAAAAGTTAAGACCCAGGAAGGAGTCTGTTTAAAATAACCTAAAGCCTATTTGATGTTGCAATAGCCCAGAGCTTTGGGGGCACCAAGGGTGTACAGCCTGCATCTTTGATTTTGCAAAAGATTACTGGATTCTATAAAGTGCCTTAGCTTAATCTTTTATTCTTTGATAAATATATACATGAAGGAAAATGTTAAATCATAAGGTGACTGTTGAGTGACAGAGCTTCTTACCTCCTAACAGGGAAGGCAGAAGAGTCATAGGGATAAGGAAGGATGTGGAAGATATGTACCCTGCACATGAAGCAGGGAAGTGAAATACCACTTAAATAAAGAGAGGAGAAAACCATATACAATACCCTATGTTCTCATTTTGAAACAACCAACATAATCACTGTATTTTGTTAAAGAAAAACTGGAGCCAGGCAGTAGTTAGAGTGGCAAAAACAGATTTCATTCAGGAACTATTGCAAAAGTGGAAAAAAGACCTTAGTATAGCCCAGGATCAGCCCTGGGATTTCTTTGGAAGGAATGATGCTAAAGCTGAAAATCCAGTTCTTTGGCCACCTCATGTGAAGAGTTGACTCATTGGAAAAGACTCTGATTCTGGGAGGGATTGGGGGCAGGAGGAGAAGGGGATGACAGAGGACGAGATGGCTGGATGGCATCACGGACTCGATGGACGTGAGTCTGAGTGAACTCCGGGAGTTGGTGATGGACAGGGAGGCCTGGCGTGCTGCAATTCACGGGGTCGCAAAGAGTCGGACACGACTGAGCGACTGAACTGAACTGAACTGATAGCCCAGGATGGAGAATGGTCATTAGATGAAACATTACTAACAGAAACAGCAGGAGTTGGGGGCTCTGGTTAAGTAAACCTAAGAGAATTTTTCTGGAAGGAAGGTCGATAGCTTAGACATCAAAGGAGGAGATGAGGAATTTGATCAGATGTCAATGATGATCAGATTTGGTGTCTGGGTGAAAGATTCTCCATAAATTGACTTGGCAAGATTTTGGCCACAACTGGGCAATGCAGGCCCGGCAAGGATGGATGCCAAAGTCAAGGCCTAGGGGATGCAGAGGAACCTGACTAAAGTTTTGAAAAGAAGATTCTTTGCCAATTTATTCTGTTAGTAGACAATGAGGGTCTCTCATTGACCAAACTCTGCTCAGCATCCCTGAACTCTTTTTCAGCTAAGCATAACTTTTGAATTATGTGCATCATCCAGTTTTAGTAAGAATCATCTGTTTAACTAGAATCCTCCCATCCTTCATATCTGATCACTCTCAATGTCTAATGAGGTCCCTCATCCCTCACCATGTCCCAGGTAATGTTCACTCACCCTGGCCTGTCCACAGCAAGAATCCTCTTAGGTCAGGTTAGCCAGAACCCCACTTACCTCTGATGCTCTTAGTAATTTTCTATTCACCAACTCCCTCCATGCTCCTTGGTTATAAGTCTTCACTTTTCCTTATTGTATTTGGAGTTGATTCCAACCTGTCTCCCTCACTGTAAGACCCTATTGCAGTGGTCTTTGCACCCATTGTGACATCCCCATCACTTTGAATGGAGTCTTCCTTGCCATGCTATAACAAATGTCATTGAAATTTGTTTCCTTTAATAGACTACAGATGTTATCTCTGGCTAATAAATGCAAAATGGGTACAGAAGTATCACAGAATGTACAAAGGGTGTACATTATACCTCACAGAATGAACCATAATCTGGAAATCCAAGCTCTGAACATGGACAGGGCACAGGGTAATTCCAGGGGTCCAAGTGGCAGGTGCCAACAACTTGGTTATCTTCTTAGAGTTCATTTGACAAAATCCATATAGAACAATTTTTTGCCCTGGCATCAATCCATTCAGGTTTCAAATTTCTAGGATGCCATTCCACTAGGCTAACTGAGGGCAGTGACTCAACTCTTTGCTAAGAGAACATAGAATGACTTAATTTACAGTTTCCAGACAACACACATTAAGGAAAAGGTGATGGAACACTGTTTTCCAAAAGATGATGGGGCATTGTTCTTGGAAATTGGGTGAAGGGACTTTGTGGCAAGTCAAGGATCCAGGTTCCTGAACTCTCAGATAGCTGTTTACAGTGCAGATGATAAGATCAATTTATGAGCTACACTTACTTGAGACATGTACATTACTGGCTTTTGTTAATTTCACTCCCCCCCATCCTTTACAATTTGTAAAAGAGGATCATTGGTAGAGCCTTAAAGAAACACACTTGAGTTTAAATCTCCACTTCTCATATACTAATTTTTGTGAGCTTGGGCAAGTTAGTTAGAAACTTGGAAATCAGTTTCTTCTTATAAGTAACATGTGTTGATGTAACCCTACTCCAGAGTCTTGGGGATTAAATGTGGCAATATACATACATTGCTTAGTATAATGCCTGGCACATGATAACCAATCAATATATATGAAAGTCACTGTTTTTCCCCTCTAAAGTATCTATTTGTCACCTATGAGTTTTAGTCCTTTAAACTTCATCATCATAAATATTTTAATCATCACTACTAAATGGTGCTTTTGAATTTTCAAATTTCTGATTGTCTCAGGAATATCATGTGCCAAATGTCTGTTTGAATCAGGATAAACATAGGATGAATACATCATGATTGGTGTCCTTTAATTCTAATTTATAGATTTCCCCCATGCTGATCTCTCTTTATTTTTTTGTTTGTTTGCTTTTTGTGTTTTATAATAAACTGTCCCACTAAGTAATTTAAAAGCATGCTATTAAAAGACAAGGGCTTGAATCACTGTCCTGTAGAATTTTTCATAATATGCATTTTGCTGATTGTTTCGTGTGGTATGTATACTATTTCTTATTAATCATTCATTGGAATTAGAATTGATCATACTCAAATTTAGTTTATTATGTAATTTCTTAGCTCCATGCCTGATAAAGGACTAACTCTATGCATGGTAAAAGTAAGATCCATGGCCAATTCAATAGCAAAGAACATCTCTAGGCCCAGATTCTTGTTTTAAAAGAGTGTTTTCAAAGAAAAGAAGACAGAAATCAAAGAGATTCTGTGGTAATATGGGCAGCACTGGAAATAAGTTTTTTAATCTTCCCAAATTCCCAAGTAAGAAGAGGCAGAAAAATTGGATAGGAAAACTACAATCTATGGACAACATTTACAATGAAAGTACAGAAGCAGGTGTTTGTTCTGAAGGTCCTCAAACCATAAACAGCTACAATACCTAGATGTTTCCATGTCCATGCAGAAGAAAGCTGAGGGAAGCAGAACATCTGACAGCCTTGCAGATAGAAGGACCCAGTAGAGTCTGCAGGTACTCACTGCAAAGCGCAGCAGGTAAACCTGAGAACAATTCTGAGAGGAGGTGGCACCCATCATTACTAAATAAAGGGAAATAAAGACTCACATTCTCACATTTTACCATAGAGTACTAAGGGGAAAAAAGAAAGAAAAAAGTAATGACTGAAGATGTAAAAAAAAAAAAAAAATGAGAAGTGACACTGTTGAATGTAGACAAATGAGATCCAATGCAGAAATAATAGGAACCTTTAAAGGAGGAACCAAAGTGCGAGAAACAAATAGTTAAAACTATAATATAATTAATTTTTCTTAGGTTTAAATAAAATGATTTTAATCTATATTTTGAAACACTGTATATCTACAAATATTGATCCAAAATGACCGACATAAAGATATTTCTAATAAAATGACTGAACTTAAAAAGCATCTAGGTAAAAAGAGTCTATGATTTGTAAGAAAAGTAAATTAGGCTATCATCAGACTTGTTGACAACAATGCCAGAAGAAACACAAACTAGCATATTAAAGATACTAAGGGGAAAAAAGAGTATAATTAATCTACAAGAACCCAGGGAATATATTTCTGAGGACTCTAAAAGAGAAAGAGCCCCAGAAAACCAAACTATTTTGAGAACAATTAATAGTGGTGAACATTAAATGTTTAATTACCTGTAGAGGAATAAATGGAGAAGGCAATGGCACCCAACTCCAGTACTCTTGCCTGGAAAATCCCATGGGCGGAGGAGCCTGGTGGGCTACAGTCCATGGGGTCGCTAAGAGTCGGACACAACTTAGCGACTTCACTTTCACTTTTCACTTTCATGCATTGGAGAAGGAAATGGCAACCCACTCCAGTGTTCTTGCCTGGAGAACCCCAGGGACGGAGGAATCTGGTGGGCTGCCGTCTATGGGGTTGCACAGAGTCGGATACGACTGAAGCAACTTAGCAGCAGCAGCAGAATAAATGAGGGTTAAAAGTGAGTATTTAGATATACAATAGGTATGTCATCTGACAATGTAGATCTGATATGACCATTTTAAAAATTATTGAAAAAGGAGATATATATTTTAAAAAATCAACTGTTTCCGGTAATTAGTAATTATAATCAATAGCAGTAGACAACATTGTTATTCTGAGTTTATAGTACATGTAATATGAAGTAGCAAATTAGCAATTAAGAGATATTCTAATTCTATTATTTCCTGTGTTTTTGAATGCCAGACTTTCACTGTGGAAGAAAGGAAATTCAGAATACTGTAACGAAGGTAGAGTGAAATCCAGTAGTCCTAAATCTAAATTGGAAATACCAATATGAACTCACAAATTGCTTTAACTATTTCTAGATGTAATTACAGCACATTACATATTCAAATATATTTAAATCCATGAATTCATAATCATATTATGAAATATAATGATGATTCCCTGAGGATGGTGAAGAATCAATTTGCTAGGTTGGAAATTGGGAAATAGATTTAGTGTTTATCTTTCCTAATGAGCTGTACTGCTGGTTAAGTAAAGAATAAATCGGAGGAAACATACCTTAATGATGTTCATATACATTGTGATGAAATGAAATGCCATCACTGACAACATGGTAGTCTTATTCAAAAGATTCAACTCCAAGTTTAACTGAACCTCTGATATAGTTGCCACTTTCCAAGAAATATACAGGACAAAGAGACACCCTAACCTGGATTTTGAGTTTGAATCAATGAAATCCTAGCTGTGAGAGACTACAGATAAGTGGCCTGAGTTTTTCAGTGGATAAATTGTAAGAATAAGAAAAATTGTGTTTTAAAAAAAAGACAGCATATAAGGAGATCTAAGAAATAAACTGAACTGTATTAGCATAAAAGGAGATCTAAGAAATAAACTGAACTGTAGTATCTTGGGATAGAGATCTAACTGATAAAGCTATAAACAGTCACAACAGTTATGCAATATCTATCCATTTTGAAGTTCAAGTCCTCTTTTCCTTGGCCAGTGGGGAGCCTGTGTGAGTTGGCTCCTAGCCCTCTTGACATGACCCTAGTAATTGACAGCTTTCTTGCATTCTGATATGAAAAAATGTTTCAGGCTTCACTTGTACATTTCCTGCCCTAGTCTTGGAATCAGCCATGTCTCCATAAGGCCCTGGTCCTTTGGGTTGGCAATGCTATTTCAAGACAACAATCCAGGGGATGGATTTTAGAACATTTCTTTGAATAAAGCTTTTTGTTTATGAGGTAAAATGTACCTTGAATTCATACTTTCAATTTAAACTCAGGACTATAACGTTTTGTTTTGTATAGTCTCTTCTGTCTGATGTTTGTGTCTATTTTCTCCCATACTGAGTACCTTATCAAGACCAGTTTAGATGATGGTACATGTGTGCTAAGTTGCTTCACTCATGTCTGACTCCTTGAGACCCTATGGACTGTAGCTGGCCAAGCTCCACTGTCCATGGGATTCTCCAGGCAAAAATACTGGAGTGGATTGCCATGCCCTCCTCCAGGGGATCTTCCTGACCCAGGGATTAAGTATAAAAAAAAGAAAAGAAAATATCTTTATCATAGTATGGTTATGAAGATTAAAATTAACCTGGAAAATAAATGCCTCTTTTGAGGGAGGGTCTTGGGCTTAATAGAAGCACCCAATCTTGCTTGGCTTGGATGGCTCTTTTCACTTTAAAACATGCTACCAGTGATTTCCTAGCAAACAGGCAACCTTGGGTTAATTGTCTACTTCTGATGTGTTCGGATGGGATAAATCTTACATAAATGAAATAAAAGATAACTTTCATCATTTTCTTTTAAAAAATGTGAACATGAATAACTATTGAATCCAAAAGTGAAGCAGGAGGTCAGGGCTGAAAAGAAAAATAATAGAGAAACTCATTGATGGTCCACTGGTTAAAAATCCGCCTTTCAAGAGAGGGTACATAGGTTTGATCCCTGATGAGGGAAATAAAATCCCACATGTCTCAAGGAAACTCTTGCCTGAAAGCTCTAAAGACCATGGGCCACAACTAGAGAGAGAAACCGGTACACCACAATGAAGAGCCCGTATGCCGCATGAAAGATTCCTGCGTGCCTCAACTAAGACCTGGTACAGTCAAATAAATAAATACTTAAAGAAAAGAAAATAATACAAAGAAGTTAAACTTTAAACAAGCAAAATGTTGTGATTTGAGTTTTCACTGTGTTAAATAATTAACCTCACCCAACCTCTGTCTCCATCTTTTTCCAGCATATAACATGCTCATAATGTTCTATTTTCTGGTAAGCGTTTCCCTAGATGGTGGCATGTCAGTGTCAAACCCTGTTGAGAAAAACAGCCCTTAGTTTTACATGTCTGCTAGTAGGCCAAGTGGACTTTATAACAGGTTAGAAGTACAGCCACTGCCCTGTGTACTTCCCATTCACAGGAGAGCAATTGAGTGTGTGGAGAGACCCAGAACTGTTGTCCTCCACCCAACCATGCCCACAGGGACTCATACTCTCCTGGGAGGAGAGTAATGGTCTTGCAGCAACCCCAAGAAACTGTTAGGGCTAAGTTTTTCTTCATGGCTTTATTCACTTCTAGGAGGCAAGCACAAACTTAGCCACAATCTTCAAGTTGCTGTGCTCCCTAGCACTAAGGTGGTTTATATTTTGGAGAGCGGAGAGCATGACACTGGGTGTTGCTTGACCAGGATAGTAATAAACAGGTAATCAGAAGCTACATTGTTTTTTTTTCTTTTTTTTGTCTTCATTTTAAGGAGCATCATTCACAGTGTCTCTCAATGGTTCTCAATCCCAAAATGTTATTCCTGTCCAGAGAGTACATGGTGAGATTTCTAGCTTTCACAAAAAGCATCATACCCTAGGAGGATGCTAACCATCCTGGAAGCAGGGAAACACACTAAGGATGGAATATAGTCCCTCTAAAAAAAGAATTATGCCACCCAAAATGTCCCCAAGGCAAAATTGAGACGTAAAAAAATTTGAATTTCTTTCAGTAACTTGACACAAGCCTTGATCTTTTAATGTTCTTTCCCACTGCGAGTTTTTCTTAAATCCCAAAGGACCTTAGATGTGTATCAGAATGCTTCATTTCAGGCAGATCAGAAGGACTGCTCTAAAGCAGACATTAGTGCACAAGCAGCAAAATAAGCTTGGTGCTTCTCCTGTCAACAGGCTTAGATCTCCAGGGGAAGAAGGAAGTTTTTCCTCTTCCATATTCATTTCAAAAATCTTCAATGGACAGAAGCAGTTTTCAGAAATTATCTTGTCATGACACAAATTTATGTTAGAAATCTGAAAATAAGTAATATCCTTAGTAACCATGTTTAGCACAAATTGATGTGTTACTACCTTTGTATGGAAAGCAGCAATAATAATGGAATGATTATCATTAATGATTTAATTGCTTTTAGTGTTGAGACATCAAATATTAACATTTTTAAATCTAGTTTTGTGAAGATGAATCCTTTTATATTTGGTTCCACAGTTAATATTTTCCAAATTATAATGATATCTTTACTTCTCTCCCTACTATTCTTATATGTTTACGATCTTTTCATCAGTATGTTGTGAATTTTAAAGAGTGTATAGGTATATAATAATATACCAAGGAGATGGAGAATTGTATACATTTGGTTTATAACACATTGGTCTTTCAAATAATTTTTAAGCTTGGAAGTAGTATTGCCTTGTAAACACCTGCTCCTTTTGGAGCAGTTACTGATCCACAGTACCAACCTATATTATAGAATTTGAGTTGTGAAAGGACTGTGTGAGGCCATTTTTGATATTTGGGTAGAGTATAAGCTTTCAGAGAAACTGGCATAGCCATTCCAGGGAGCAGGAATCAAATGAAGCTTTGGGGACCTCTGGTGTACCATATCTCCTGGTAGCCCCACTTCCTCTAGAATCTGATCTTTTCCAGGGACTTGCTTTAATCACTAGACTGTGCCAGTTCCAAGTCTAAATCTACTACTTAGCATGCTGAAGCTATTGCTTTTGCATTCTGCCTGAAGTCAGTCACTATTTAAGAAATCCTACTTCCTGAGACCACCGTGCTGTGAGAAAGTCCAAGCAGAACACACGAAGAGGCCACATTCAAGAGAATCAGGAAGCCAACTGACAGCACCAAGGAACCAGCTGTGGGATCCTGGTAGAGCAGTGCCCACCAGCTCTCGAGGCTTGATCATGCCTTTGCGTATGCCAAGCGTCCTTCCTCATGACCTTTGCCATGGGCGGAGTTCCTCACGCTGGTTCCTGGCACACCAGTCTGCAGCACAGCCGACTGCCTCAGCTGGTGCCATATGAAGCAGAGACCTACCTCCTTCATACTCTGTTCAGGCTTCAGATCCACAGAATTGAAAGCAAACACAATGGCTATTGTTTTAAGCTATTAAATTCTGTGAGTACTTTGTTATGCAGCAATAGATAACTAATACAACTTAAAGCATATGAGACATTCAGTGAACAGTAAATGCTTGTGTTTGGCTTGAAAGACTTCCTGATGGGCAGGACAGCTTGATATGCAGAGAAAATTAATGTAGACATTAGCCTGCATATATATATATAGGAGGTAAAGAGTGCTTCTAGATGTTTCTACAAATCCTTTAGGTGAAAGGTGGCACATTTTTATACAACTAGAAGCTGACCATGAGGAGTATCCATCAGCGAATGCCAGCAAAACCCCAAGTGGTCTTGGGGATATGTCACAGCTGACGCTCTCCTTGGAGACCCTCTCAGCACAGCAGGACCACTCCCAAGTCTCTGTGGACAAGGCTGTAAATATGAGGGGAAATAATCTCAGGCTTGCCAGACATGAGTCACAGGCACCAATTTCTGGTGTTTTATGACAAAGGGGGTGCTGAGAGACTGTGTACTTGATATATATCATCTCAAGAAGACAAGCAATTATCAGACACATGCTAAGGTGCAAACAGGAATCTCAGGGGGAGAAAAATATCCCCTGAGTTTTCTTTTGCTAAAGGATACACAATTTGAGAATTGCCAGTAAGAGAAATTGCAGATTAACTTTTGTAGTTCCACAGTGAATATAGTGTTCACAAACAATGTCATTACAACAAGAGGCTCTTTCTGTGAGATGGATTAGATCACTGGTGATACTCTGCCATTAGGACAAAACAAATGTGTCCTTCTGCATCTATGAAGTTCTGTGCATGTGTGCATGTATTTGTGTATGTCTAAATCACATGGGTGTAAATTGAGGGATGATGCTGTCTTTAATATGTATCCTGCTCTGCTCTACCAATTGCCTATCTTGTTAATCCAAATATTACAGAGACAACTTGCTTGCAGAGAAGAAGGTTTAGGGCAGCTCCCCATGTCAAACCACTCAGCTTCTGGGGAAAATTTAAATCTTAAAGTGAAGCCTTTTTTGAAAAACTAAGTTTTCAATCTCAAGATAGAAATGACTAGAATTCCTACTTTTCCTGATGACCAAACTACTAGAACATAGAAGGGAGCTTTTACTAGCAGGTCATCAGGACTGGGTCAGAGAAATCAAGCCTATAGCAAGAACCCAGCCCAGAAGCTTAATTTTATCCAGATTGTGGGAACAAATATCAGTGACTGTTCATTCAAAAAATTCTGCCTCTAGTAACTCATTACTTGATGCACTACATGTACATTCATATTTAAAAAAATTAAAAAATCACAGACCAAGAGAATCCAAGCCAATTTCAGTGTATTTATGACATCTCAGGGAAAGAGAGGCAGATTGGATAAGTTCACCAACTTTTTAATTTAGGGAGGATTTCTCAAATGTCTCAAATCTATTACTGAGAGTCTGAACTTTGTGTAATGCTGGTATTACAGTACCTTACTGCATTACTACCTTAGTATGGACCACAGCCTTGTCTAACTCAATGAAACTAAGCCATGCCGTGTGGGGCCACCCAAGATGGGTGGATCATGGTAGAGAGGTCTGACAGAATGTGGTCCACTGGAGAAGGGAATGGCAAACCACTTCAGTATTCTTGCCTTGAGAACCCCATGAACAGTATGAAAAGACAAAATGATAGGATACTGAACGAGGAACTCCTCAGGTTGATAGGTGCCCAAATTGCTACTGGAGATCAGTGGAGATATAACTTCAGAAAGAATGAAGGGATGGAGCCAAAGCAAAAACAATACCCAGCTGTGGATGTGACTGGTGATAGAAGCAAGGTCCAATGCTGTAAAGAGCAATATTGCAAAGGAACCTGGCATGTTAGGTCCATGAATCAAGGCAAATTGGAAGTGGTCAAACAGGAGATGGCAAGAGTGAACATCGACATTCTAGGAATCAGCAAACTAAAATGGACTGGAATGGGTGAATTTAACTCAGATGACCATTATATCTACTACTGTGGGCAGGAATCCCTTAGAAGAAATGGAGTAGCCATTATGGTCAACAAAAGAGTCCGAAATGCAGTACTTGGGTGCAATTTCAAAAATGACAGACTGATCTCTGTTACAGTTATCCAAGTCTATGCCCCAACCAGTAACGCTGAAGAAGCTGAAGTTGAACAGTTCTATGAAGACCTACAAGACCTTTTAGAACTAACACCCAAAAAGATGTCCTTTTCATTATAGGGGACTGGAATGCAAAAGTAGGAAGTCAAGAAACACCTGGGGTAACAGGCAAATTTGGCCTTGGAATACAGAATGAAGCAGGGCAAAAGCTAATAGAGTTCAGACAAGAGAAGGCACTGGTCATAGCAATGTTTATTAGTTAAATAGAAATACATAAAATAGTATTGTACACATTTAAAAAATCATTCTAAACTTTATTTTCTCAGCAAGAGTAAAATAATTTAAAAATTAAATTAATTTCTTAAAAATGTAGCAAAATGAATTTCTCATTTGATATGAGAGGATAACTTTGAATTCTCTTTCAGACATTACCAACTGTTTTTTATTTTCACCACTTGACATAATAATGGTGGATTAAATAATAGTTTTAGAATAAAATTATAAAATCTAAACATTTTTATTGAATTCTCAATGCCCTCAAAGCCAAAGTGGCATGTAAGATTGCTGAGATCAAACAAACACAGTCCACAGAAGAGACAAGGGGCACAGGCTGAGTCTTGCACCGTGTGACTCATACGGAACAGCTGATGGAAAATCTCCCACTCACGGGCATCTATTTGCTACAGCCTTGTAACCTGACTTTGCATATGTTTTGGATCAGTGCCATTAAGTTAATGTCAGCATTGCTGTGTATTATCCAAGAAAACCCAATGATAGAAATGAAATATTAAGGAATAAGATTTTACTGGGCAAATCTGGCTTCAAAGAGCCACAAATCATTGTAGTATCTAATAATTTCTCCCTCAAAAAAACACAAGCTTTCAGTCCTTTAGGAGTAGTATTGCCTCTCTTGAAAACGCATGCTGTAGTCATATCTGCATAATTAAAGTGTTTGAATTGCCACTTATATTTATCAAAAATGGTAATACTTCTTTGGGTCAAAAGAAAGATGACTTAAATGCTGAATATTTTTCCTATCCCCTAAAATAAAATAAACAGCTATTTGATTGGTTAACTTAAAAAACTGATCTTGGATGCAGTCTCCATTTGAATTATAATTCATTGATCAAAAAATAAATCCTCACCTTTATTTTGAAGTTAACTCCTGTTCCCTAGGAATCTTGGACCATCACATTGAACCATTTCCCTCCTGAACTACCCTCCTTCAAATACAATATCTCTTAGAACTCTCAGTCTTTCAGCCCTAAAGTCACTTATTCTCTCAACCCTTTTGTTTGAAGGCCTTGGGCAGCCACATTTCCTCTCTAGCTTGCATGCCTTAGTTAAAGCACTTGAACTCATCTCTCACCAGAACCCTTAGTACTCTCAGTACCTTGTTTTTCCACAGCCATCAATTCTACAAATCCTACTTGATACCAGTGTTGTCATCTGTTGTCTCATAGCAGCTGAGTCCTATAAAAAAGTCCACAGATCTGCTAATGGATGCTATTCTTAATTTGGGGTTTCTACATTTGCCTGGGCCTCAAACCACTATTCAGTCCTGTCACCTGAATGAAATTAAAACTTACTATTATAAAAACATCCAATTAAAAATGGACACATGTATGAACTTATCTTGACTAAAATCTGTGAGATGCCATTTTGTTTGTATTTTATGAAGACTAGGGCACAGACAGGTTAATTGATTTACCCTAAGTGACACAGCAAGTAAATGTCTGAGCAAGATTAGAATACAGGCATCCTGATCCTAAAGTCTGTGCACTTAACTGCATTGACTATTTAGGAACTATTTGCTAAACTTTTAGGTAAGTAGAGCAACCTATACAGCAATTATTCCTCAGAGGATTTATGGTCATCCATTGCTTAGAAAGCAGTGGAAAACTGACAAGAAGAATTAGGGCTTTTGAGTTCTGCTGGGTTTGAGCCCTATATTTTTTCCCTTTTGACTTTGTCTTACATTTTCATAGGACCCATATTTTGTAGAGAAGTTTTGGAAAATGAAAACAGTGAAAGACTGTGAAAAGATATTCAGCCCAAATGTTCCACCTAAATAAGGTCAGAAAGCCGCCTCTGACATATTCTTTCCTATTAGGAGATTAAAGCAGAGAACAGAGGATTCTGGTTAGGACACAAATTTCTTGTGAGAACACAGGGAGACTCTTTCTTCACCTGTTTCTTAGGACTCTTTGGTTTCTGATTTTAGAGAAATTTGCATCCATATCAGTGCTATAAAGTATCATTTAGGGTTTATTTTCTTTTCAAATAATGAATTGGAGGCTTCCAAGAGAGCTGCTGTTACTTTGATAAATTGCCCTACATGTTGCCATATATAAAGAAAGAGTGTTTGACTAAACTGTGAATAAATTTTCACCATTATTCAAAAAGAGTATACTGACTAAAGAAAAGTAGCTAGTGGAAAATTCAAGACTCTCTGCTGGTCAACCAACAGCAGATTGAAGGTCTGGTCCCTATACTGAGTACAGATCAAAGAACAGTTTTATTTGAGAATATCATCCATGGCAAAGTCAAATAAGTTTCCATCTGTTTTCAAATACTATTTCAAAAAAGTAGTTCAGAGTAAATGCTTCAGCCATCAGTGGCTGCCCAGGTGTGAGACTTCTGCAAAGTTAGGTGAGTCTGATTGATTAGCGATTTAATGAACTCTAATACAACAGTGTTATGATGGTAGCTCAGAAGGTAAAGAATCTGCCTGCATTGCAGGAGACCTGGGTTTAATCCCTGGGTCAGGAAGATCCCTTGAGAATGACAACCCACTCCAGTATTCTTGCCTGGAGAATTCCATGGATGGACCATGGGATCGCAAAGAGACAGACACGACTGAGTGACTCACAGTACAACCAGATTAACAGAATTTCTCCTACTGTACTACCTTCCTTCCAACCTCCAGATGAGTTCATAAGTCTGCTACATGTATAATCCATTTTAGCCATATGGAGATATATGTAGTTTTTATAAATGCAAGTACACATACATATATACATGTTATAAACATGTATATACTACCTAAAGCCAGACTGAAAAAGCAGCACTGCACAACACCCTCGAGTTCACGCCCAGTGCCAAAGCTGACAGTGAGACCAGCCTGGAATGCCTCAGTCTGTTTCCCAGCAGTAGAGTGTTGACAGAGTCAGGGCACGTCTAGCAGGACCAGGGCTCTTTACCGACCCACCTAAAGAAAAAAGGCAACTTTGCCTATTTGAGAATTTACCTGCATGTATTGGTGTTCCTGGACCTTCAGAGTTATGGCAGTGATGTGCAAGGCAAAGAAGTTGAGTCTTCTGAACAAAGTAGAAGAAAGAATGAAAGAATTCAGTCAAGACAGTATTCAGCAGCTAAAGCAATTCCCACTCAGTTAGAGGAGGGGCCATCAACGCAGAATAATCCTCTGTGGATGGCTGCCTCATTGAGTACAACACAGATAAAGTGGTGTATGATGAAGACCTTATCAAACATTGGAATTTTACACTCAAAACAATTTGGAACTATTGTCTTCTTCAGTGGTGATGCTAGTAAGTATTACATCCCTACCCCAATCATGTAACAAAGTGACAATATGTTTGATTATGCTTTCTTGACAGATACCACAATTGTGGATTTCTCCAGGTTTGTCCATGTTCAGTTCAGTTTAGTCACTCAGTCGTGTCCGACTCTTTGCAACCCCATGAATCGCAGCACACCAGGCCTCCCTGTCCATCACCAACTCCCGGAGTTCACTCAGACTCACCTTCATCGAGTCAGTGATGCCATCCAGCCATCTCATCTTCTGTCGTCCCCTTCTCCTCATGCCTCCAATCCCTCCCAGCATCAGAGTCTTTTCCAATGAGTCAACTCTTCACATGAGGTGGCCAAAGTACTGGAGTTTCAGCTTTAGTATCATTCCTTCCAAAGAAATTCCAGGGCTGATCTCCTTAAGAATGGACTGGTTGGATCTCCTTGCAGTCCAAGGGACTCTCAAGAGTCTTCTCCAACACCATAGTTCAAAAGCATCAATTCTTCAGTGTTCAGCCTTCTTCACAGTCCAACTCTCACATCCATACATGACCACAGGAAAAACCATAGCCTTGACTAGACGGACCTTTGTTGGCAAAGTAATGTCTCTGACTTTGAATATACTATCTACGTTATTTTGAGAAAACCATTTATATTGGATTAACCTGTGGCTTGTCTGGGCTTGTGTTTTATAGTAGAGACATAAAAACTTGATACTCTTTTTCCTTTCTTAGTTTTCTTTGTGATTAGTATTTGAATTGTAATTCAAAAGGAAATGTAATTGCATATTTTTGTAATTTTTTTTTAAATTTTTGAAGTATTTTCAACTTACAATGTTGCATTGGTTTCTGCTGTGCAGCAATGTGATTCAATTATACACATATATAAAATATATATATTTTTAATTTACCTTCTCTTTCATTATAGATTATTAGAGAATATTGAATATATTTCCCTGTTCTATACAGTAGGTCCTTGTTGCTTATATTAATTGCTTATATTTTAAGAAATCTTATTGTTATAAAAATTTCAAACCCAAGTAGACAAAACAGTATGTTGAACCACATAGACTCACCACTTAATGTCAACAATGATCAACTCCTGGCCAATCTTATTTCCTCTCTACCGTGGCTCCATTTTATTCCTCTCTATTCTTCTGAACTAAATCTGTGGTCATATTTCAACTACTATGGACAACATAGTAGTTGCTTTCTAATTATCAAGTGAAAACAGGCTAAAGACTGAATTTTCTTCCCATTGACTAAGTATTGTTATGCCCAGAGTCCGAGTCCCCAAAACTGAGAGAATAAGATGTCCACAGCAATGCAAAAGCATGAAGGGGTTTTATTTCTAGCTCAAGCTAGGGCTCCCACCACATCCAACACAGTGGAGTGGAGCAAGAGCCCCGAGCCCAGATTTACAGCAGTATTTATAGGTTTAGAACAAAGACAGAGAGTTGGCAAGGGCTGATTGGCTGCAGGAGTTTCCTGGTATTTACTAATTGGCTATTGGCTGCAGAGGGGATGTCTTTTATGTCCTGATAAACTCAAACCAGGTTATGTGGAGTATGCTGATTAGACAAGTCCTGGCATCCGCAGGGATGACCTCACTGGGCAATGACTCAGCTTTTCCTGTGAGTTCTACCTTAGTCCCCGAAGCCTATCATGGTGTTTGTTAGGTCCCAACAGTATATATGTGTATAACTATGTAGGTAAATATTATGTTGGGTGTTAGATGAATGGCTTCCCAGGTGGCTCAGTGGTAAAGAACTTGCCTGCCAATGCAGGAGATGCAGAAGACCTGGGTTCATTCCCTGGGTCAGAAAGATCCCCTGGAGGAGGAAATGGCAACCCACTCCAGTATCCTTGCCCAAAGAATCCCATAGACAGAGGAGTCTGGTGGTCTAAAGTCCAAAGGGTCACAAAGAGTTGGGCACAACTGAGCATGAGCATGGACAAAATATATAAATATATGGAGATACATATATACATATATTCTTTTTTGGATCCTTTTCCCTTATAAGTTACTGCAAAATACTGAGTATAGTTTCCTGTGCTATACAATAGGTTCTTGTTGGTTACCTAGCTCATATATACTAGTGTATACATGTTAATCCCACATTCCTAGTTTATCCTCCTCTTTCTCTGTTGGTAACTATAAGTTTGCTTTCTATGTTTGTAGGTCTATTTCTATTTGTAAATAAGTTCATTTGTATCACTGTTTTTGGATTCCATGTATAAGAGATATTGTATGATATTTGTCTGTCTCTGTTCAGCTTACTTCACTTAGTATGATAAGCTCTGAACATGCACACGCTCAGTTGCCTCAGTCGTGTCTGATGCTTGGTGACCCTATGGACTGTAGCCCACCAGGCTTCTGGGCTCACAGGATTTTCCAGGCAAGAATACTAGAGTGGGTTGCCATGTCCTCCCCCAGGGGATCTTCCCAATCCAAGGATTGAACCCAGGTCTCCTGTGTCTCCTGTGTTGGCAGATGGGTTCTTTAATTGTTAGCACCACCTGGGAAGTCCATGATAATTTTTGAGGTCCATCTGTATTGCTACAAATGGCATTATTTGCAGCTGTTTAGTTGCTAAGTTGTGTCCAACTCTTTGCGACCCCATGGACTGTAGCTTGCCAGGCTCCTCTGTCCATGGAATTTTCCAGGGAAATATTCTGGAGTTTGTTGTCATTTCCTTCTCCAGGGGATCTTGATGACCCAGGGGTCAAACCCATGTCTCTTGCTTTGTTGGCAGGCAGATTCTTTACAATTAAATCACCTGGTAAGCTGCAAATGGCATTATTTCATTCTTTTCATGGCTGAGTAATATTCTATGTAGATATATATCATATCTTCTTTATCCATTCATCTGTTGACTGCTTGATTGCCTCAATGTCTTGGCTATTGCAAATAGTGTTGTGGAGGATAGTAGGGTGCATACATCTTTTCAAATTATAATTTTCTAAAGATATATGCCCAGGAGTGGGATCCTAGATTGTATGGTAGCTCTACTGTTAGTTTTTAAAGAAACCTCCATATTGTTCTCCATAGTGGCTGTACCAGTTTATAGTCCCTCCAAGAGTACATGAGGGTTCCTTTCTCTTCACACCCTCTCCAGCATTTATTGCATGTAGAATTCTTGATAATGGCCATTCTGACCCATGTGAGGTGATAAGTCATTGTAGTTTTGATTTGCCTTTCTTTCCATATTATAACATAGTTTCTTTTTTGTGTCATTATGAGTTTATGATCTCATCAATTTAACTTATCATTTATTATTATTATTTTGATGCTCACTCAAATTATCAAAATTTGGTTGTGTACTTTCAGCTTTTACAGTAACAAACAGCCTTAAAGGGTAAGAGCTCTATCTTTCCTGGAAACAACATAACTTTTCACTGCATGTGCTCTGGAGTAAAACACTCATTAAGAAGTTCTGATTTCTTTCAGGAGAGAAAAGAATTAGAGATGAAACTCTGAAGTTATGAAGACTTGGAGAGTTGGATGAAGTACTGAGGTTGCTGTAGCTGTTGCATTAGGCTGTTTTTTGTGTCACCAAGTTGAAAGGATGATTCTTTTTAACATTTTTAGCACACATTGATTTTATAATTTTACATACTATGTTTTACTTGTAAAAGACTAAATGTTTTCATCTGTGAAAAAGACTCTCTCCTTTGAGGATACCTGTGGTGGTTTTGCTTCCCTCTGCCATCTCTGTTAAAGGACAAAGGGAAAAGAGGAGGCAGAGAGTTGAGGACACACACACACACTCACACACACACATCACACTCACACACACATGATCTTCCTCAGACACATGCTGATATGTATACACATGCAATCACATTCACCTACATTCACATTCACACAACACCATGCTTACACACACACACACACACACACACACACACACACACACACACACAGAGTCAGCCATACTCAGATACAATGATTCCATGGCACACTTCTCCTAAATAGCAGAAGATTGATCTTTCAAAAACATGTAGGAGAGCCTCAGCAATTTGAACTCATATTAAATTTCAGATTCAGGGGATTAACAGTTTTCACAAATCAGGTAGGTGCTTTTGACTACAGAGTGTTAGTCATAGGAGTAGGTTTTATTATTCCTTCAGTTGTGATGAAAAGTGTTTCCTAGAATGTGTCTAGTTTTACTACTAATCACCTCCTATCACACAGATTATAGAAAACATCCAGGTTTTGTCTGAGGTTTGGAAAATGTGTCTCAGTGTGGATGAAAAACTGACATCTGTATTTTATCAACCATCTCATCTCTCTCTCTTTCTGCCATACTGAATCCCTTGGATCTGTATGACATTGCAGAACTTTTATTCATTTCAATTTTTGTTGTTGTTCTTGTGGTAAAAGTCACATAATAAAATACATACTATTTTAACCATTACAATTCAGTGACACTTAGTATATATTCACACTGTTGTACAACTCTCACCATCATCCATCTCCTGGATTTTTAACCTTCTTAAACTGAAATTCTGTCCCCATTAAACACTAAGTTCCCTTCCCTCTTCCATCCTTTGACTACTGCTGGAATCTTCCAGTGTATCTTCTGACTCTATGAATTTGACTATTCTAGGTACCTCATATAAATGGAATCAAACAGTATGTGTCTGTAGGTAATATGTATTGAGGCTTCCCTAGTGGCTCAAATGGTTTAAAAAATCTAACTGCAAAGCACAAGACCTGAGTTTGATCCTTGGTTCAGGAAGATTCCCTGGAGAAGGGAATGGCTGCCCACTCCAATATTCTTGCCTGGAAACTTCCATGGACAGAGGACCCTAGCAGGCTATAGTCCATGGGGTTGTAAAGAGTCAGACACAACTGAACGATTAACACACACATAGCATAAATTAGAATGCCTTTTTAAGGTTAACTTAATATAGGCCCCACAAACAGACTGTACCTTCTTGTTTTTTACCCCTGGACTATACAGTAGGTTCTCATTAGTAATCTATTTAATGCACAGTAGTGTATATATATGTCAAGTTTTGTTCTTGAGTTTTGTTGATGTTGTTAAAACTCAACTTTCATAAAACTAAGATCATGGCATATAGTCCCATCACTTCATGACAAATAGATGGGGAAACAATGGAAACAGTCAGAAACTATTTTCTTGGGCTCCAAGATCACTGCAGATGGTGACTGCAGCTACAAAATTAAAAGATAAGACACTTGCTCCTTGGAAGAAAAGCCATGACCAATCTATACAGCATATTAAAAAGCAGACACATTACTTTACCAACAAAGGTCCATCTAGTCAAAGCTATGGTTTTTCCAGTAGTCATGTATGGATGTAAGAGTTGGACCATAAAGAAAGTTGAGCACTGAAGAACTGATGCTTTTGAACTGTGGTGTTGGAGAAGACTCTTGAAAGTCCCTTGGACTGCAAGGAGATTAAATCAGTCCATCCTAAAGGAGATCAGTCCTGAATATTCATTGGAAAGACTGATGCTGAATCTGAAGCCACAATATTTTGGCCACCAGATCTGAAGAAATGACTCATTGGAAAAGATCCTGATGCTGGGAAGATTGAAGACAGAAGGAACCGGGGACTACAGAGGATGAGATGTTTGGATGGCATCACAGAATTGATGGAAATGAGTTTGAGCATCTCTGGGAGTTGAAAATGAATGGTTAGGGAAGCCTGTGGAGAAGGCAATGGCACCCCACTCCAGTACTCTTGCCTGGAAAATCCCATGGACAGAGAAGCCTGGTGGGCTGCAGTCCATGGGGTCGCTAAGAGTCGGACACAACTGAGCAACTGAAATTAGTGTATATATGTCAATTCCCACCTTTAGCTCTAAATTTCTTGTCTATTCTCAGAGACAGATGTTACTCTTTCCATTTTGTTTGTGAGAAAGCTAGGATAAGGTAGGTTAAGGCCCAAGCCTCTTATGGAAGGAGTACAAAACCACTAATTTCACTTTCTTTGGCATTTTTTCACTATCCTTACCTTTTTGTAAAACCAATGGAACCAGCTGGAACCTACCAACTCATGATTTGTTCATACCTGTCGGGCTTTAATCCTAGTAAATCACCCCTTTGTATAATTGAAAGAATCATATCCAAGTGGCTCATATTTTGTAAAGGAAAGGGTTTCTGGACATGCTTGACTCCAAAAGATGAGTATAACAAATTTTAAGCCATTCACTGAGGCTAGATGATTAGCTTGTCTTGTAGTGAAATACCTTAGAATCAAATATTCTGGAACAGAAAATGTCACTGAACTATCTGGGAAAGGAAGCTCTACTGATTCCTGGAAAATGGTTAAAGGATCTGCCCAGAGCAAGTGTGTCTTTGAATTGATTTCAATTTTTTCAAATTGTCGGTTTTATACAAAATTTACACCATTTAGTTTTAAAATTCCCTGTAATATTTTGCTGTTGGTCAGGTACTATTTTAGGTATAGTAGCTACAGTCAGCAGTTAGTATAGAAGACAGAAATACCTGTTTTCATCCAGTTCCCATTCTGACGAGAGGAAACAGACAATAAATGAGATAAATAAATAAAACAGGGAATAGGTGAGATGTGGAGAAATAAAGCAGATAACAGAGGTGAGAAATACTGAGAGAGTTTGCAACTGTAAAAAGTTGGTTATAGAAGGGCCTTATTGAGAATGTGAAGCTTGAACAATTGACTTGAGCCATTGTGAGAATGGGGCGTGCAGATATATGGGCAAAGAGCTTTTCAGACAGAAGGAACAACAAATGCACACTTGTGAGATGCTGCCTGGTGTGTTTAAGCATCAGCAAATAAACCAGAGTTGCTGCAGTAGAGTGAGCAAGCAGAAGAGAAAATACACAGCTAATGGGGACTGAGTTACATGGAGCTTTGTAAAGTCATAATGAGGTTCTTTGTTTGAGATGGGAAAATCATGGCTGCGTTTAAGCAGAAAAGTGACTGTTAGAAACTGTGAAGGATTTGAGCTTTTTCTCTACTTACAAATTAACAAGTCATCCTGCCACAGTGCTGATTGAGACTCAGACCATTATTACTTACAACAAAATCAATAGCTATGGAAGAAGCATCTCATGATGGTCCCATGACCAAAGCTCAGCAAGGCAAGGGGATGAGGGCCCTTTGTAACCCAAATGGGCAGCAAGGTTCATCTGAAGCACAGACAGTTATGAGCTTTCATAGGGCTGCTATATATCCTGTTTTTTCCTTTTCTCCTTTTCGAAGTGAGAGATTGTTCATAACCATGAAAAGGAAGCAGATATCTTTGGGAAGAGGGTAGTAGAAATGTATTTCTATTACCACAGGATGTCTCTGAGATGTAAGTTACTAAACGTCTTTGGAGGAACCTATAAAATACTGTTTATTCTTCAAATATGTCCTTTGCTCAGAAGATCCAAATTTTGCAGAAATAAAAGAAACATGGAGAATTGCCTCCCAATAGTGACATAACATAAATTTTTACCTGCTAATTGCTTGGGTTTTTTCCACAGCTATACTGCGGCATGGTTAACAAAAACTGTACATATTTAAGATATGCAAAGTGATATTTTGATATGTAAAGACATTATAAAATGATTCCCACAGTCAAATTAATTAACACATCCATCAACATACATTGTTATACTTTTTTGTGTATGGAATCAACTCTTTTAGTAAAAATCATTGTATTAATTTGTTATTACTAATCACCATGAAGTACATTAGAGTTCCAGGACTTATTCATCATATAGCTGCATGTTTCTACCTTTTAACTAACATATCCCCATTTCACTCCTTTACCCTAGGCCCTAGTAATCACCAGTTTGCTTTCCATTTCTACAAGTTTGACATTATTTGAGTTCATGTATGAATAGAATAATGCAGCGTTTGTCTTTCTGTGACTGTCTTTTTTCACATAGTCTAGTGTCCTCTATATTTATCCATGCTATGACAAATAGCAAGATTTTCTTCTTTTTTAAAGGTTGAATAACATTTTGTTGTATTTCTAGTGTATGCTCACTGGAAAAGACCTCATGATGGGAAAGACTGAAGGCAAAAGGAGAGGACGGTGGCAGAGGATGAGATGGTTAGATAGCATCAATGACTCAGTGGACATGAATTTGAGTAAACTCTGGGAAACAGTGGAGGACAGAGAAGTCTGGTGTGCTGCAGTTCATGGAGTCTCATAGAGTCAGACATGATGTAACAACTGAACAACAGAAACAAATGTATGTAACCATAGATTATTTATCCTTTCATCTATCAATGGACTTTTGCTTCCATATGTTCAGTTCAGTTCAGTTGCTCAGTCGTGTCCAACTCTTTGCAATTCCATGAATTGCAGCACACCAGGCATCCCTGTCCATCACCAAATCCTGGAGTTCACTCAGACTCAAATCCATCGAGTCAGTGATGCCATCCAGCCATGTCATCCTCTGTTGTCCCCTTCTCCTCCTGCCCCCAATCCCTATTGTGAATAATGCTACAATGAACATGAGACTATAGATCTCTCTTCAAGACAATCATTTCTTTTAGCTTTGTATACCCAAAATTGGATTGCTAGGTGGGCCATGTGGTTCTATTTTTAAGTTTTTGAGAAAATTCTATACTGTTTTCCATGATGGCTCCATCATTTTACATGCCCACTGAAAACATATGAGTTTCAATTTCTCCACGTTTTCACCAGTACTTGTTATCTTTTGACTTTCTGATGATAGCCTTTCTAACAGGTATGAGGAGATATCTCACTGTGGTTTTGGTTTACTTTTTAGAAGTAACTTACATGTTTGGTTAAGAATAGACTGAGAGTATAGAGATCAGTTGGGAGGCTATAACAATCTCCCAGAGCAGGGATGATGGTTTCAATCTACTATTTATATGAAGTTGGCCATGTGACTTAAACTCTTGGAGCTTCAGCTTCCTTATCTGTAGAATGTGAATACAAATAACTACAGCCTAGGACTGTTTGAGTAATACACTAAGAAGATGAAGTAACTCACACATATTTTCTTGCATAGCATTTCTGTCCTTATTCACTTGAAGTTGCAGTAACTAGCACATCCAATGTTTAATTCTGCAAAACAACTCACAAGGAAATATACCTGAGTTGAAAATTAATAGTTATTTTGTTAACTCAAACATTGTATTAAGAAACAATACGAGATCTATCTTTAATTATTTGATAAATGTTACCACAAATTTGATACTAAAAACACTGACATTCTTAAATTTCTGAAGAGCAATTCAAGCATTTTATTTGCATCTCTCTTTAACAGGGTAATATTAACAAAGGATGAAGAAAAATGATAAATTCTTCAACAATATTTCTTTTGAGGTAATTATTTTATTTCTAAGATTAAAAATATATGATGCTTTATACATTTATTTAAGATGAGGAGTGGAAATAACTCATCTATCCTACTTCTGGAAAGCAAAAATTCACAACCCAAAAGCATAAAAGAGAGGGTAAAATCCACATATTCAGAAGAGTTTCAGTTATGCAACATGAATAATTTCTTCACATCTGCTCTATAACATAATGTCTATAATTTTCCAGTACCCTATTGTAGATGGAAAAAGTTAAGAAAATTGATCTTAAGTTAACTGTTCTTGCTACAAAAATTTAAGAAATCAAAAAAGGAGATGAGAGGAAACTTTGGAGGTGATGAATATGTTTGTGGTGATAGTTGAATGGGTACATGCATATATTTAATCTATCCAACTGTATACATTAAATATGTGCAGTTTTTCATCTACCAATTATACCTCAATAAAGCTGTTAAAATTTAATAAGTAAACACTTCAATTTAAAATAAGCAAACCAAACAAGAAAAAAAAAGTGCAATAAAGTAAGAAACAATTACAATGAAATCGCAAATATAAACAATAAGGAATATCTGCAATATCTGAAATTTGGATCAAATTTAAGATTTATACTCTTAGTAGATGCATTTCCATATGTCAGAAATAATGGTTGTGCAGATCTGAGCATCTCAAACCTTGATCCCGTCAATGAAATTGCAGGCTCTGAGATATCTCTTAGCCTTGAACTTCAAAACACCAAGGAAGATGGGCTGAATGAGTAATTACACAAATGTACTAATTAAGGAAGACTGGTGTGAGCAGAATAGAAGAGATAGAATGGGTGACCCTCAGCTCTGCTGTTGCTGATACTGGTCAGCTGGCATTATCACTCACAAGTATATAACACTTTCCTGGGGCTAAAACCTGCAACTCACCCATGAAGGATAAACTGCTAAGTGCTCAGAACATCAGGGACATAAAGTGTGCTTAGATCTTCTTCACAGTAGAATGGATCAAGAACTCATCTGTTGTAACAATATTGAACTGAACTATCTGATATGCCCTGTCATTCTTTCCACACTGCTTTCTACTCTACATCTGAAAACACAGGCGCAGAAAGAACAAGTCTTCTTTGAGTATGAGATGGAAAAGTACCACAGGGAAATACAATCTTATATGTTTATACTTTAGCATAGGCAATATGCAAGAATCAAACACCCAAACAAATTCCTGGGCATAATGTGAAAGGAAAACAGTATATTATTTCAGGACAGGTGGCTGCCAAGCATTTGGCCCTCTCTACCCCAACAAATCAGAACAAAGTCCAGACATCTGTGACACCAGCATCTCAGATAAGCTACTATCTTTGAGTGAAGTCCCAGTCAAAGAATGCTCTGGAAAGGCTTCAGTGGGCCACCCAGGCCACACTTCCTCAAGATCCACTGAACTATTTTACATTTGAGCTACAGTATTGTCAACTTCCTGGTTCACCTTTTAGTTGTTGTTTAGTCTCTGAGTCATGTCCACGTCTTTTGCAACCCCATGGACTGTAGCCTGCCAAGCTCCTATGTCCGTGGAATTTTCTAGGCAAGAATACTGGAATGGGTTACGTTTTCCTTTTCCAGGGGATTTTCCTGACCCAGGGATCAAACCTGAATATCCTGCTTGGCGGGCAGAGTCTTTACCACTGAGCCAGCTGGGCCTACGGCAAAAATACCACTCCAGTCCAGAGGCACACACTGAAACTTTAGATTCATAAATTCCTGCAGCCAGCTAACAAGATCACTGCCTTTGAGAAACAGTTATTGGCCTATTAGTGGGATTTAGCAAATGCTGAACATAAGACCCATGGCTGTGAAATAATTTTAAAATCAAAACCCCAATCGAGGCAAGAACAAGATGGTGAAGGAGCAGTGAACATGGAGTACCTCTCTCTCCACGGATACATCAGGGATACATCTTCAGACACAGAAGTGCATGCAGAACACCAGCTGAGAGTGGTCGGGAGAACCTGAACAGAGGAAAAGAATATATAGAACCACACAAAACTCAGTAGAATGAAGGAAGTAGGAGAAAAAACAGGAATGTTAGTAGGATTGGACTTGCCCTTGGTGGGTGGAAGAACTGAAGGAAGGGTCCGATCACGACATTGGGGAAACTGTCTGAGTTAGAGGAGAAACACTTAAGGCTGAGAGTGAAACAGCTGATCTGTGACAGCCTAAGTGGAATGATAGCATATTGAAAAGCAGAGACATTACTTTGCCAACAAAGGTCCCTCTAGTCAAGGCTATGGTTTTTCCAGTGGCCATGTATGGATGTGAGAGTTGGACTGTGAAGAAAGCTGAGTGCCGAAGAATTGATGCTTTTGAACTGTGGTGTTGGAGAAGACTTTTGAGAGTCCCTTGGACTGCAAGGACGTCCAACCATTCTATTCTGAAGGAGATCAGCCCTCGGTGTTCTTTGGAAGGAATGATGGTAAAGCTGAAACTCAGTACTTTGGCCACCTCATGTGAAGAGATGACTCATTGGAAAAGACTCTGATGCTGGGAGGAATTGGGGGCAGGAGGAGAAGGGGACGACGGAGGATGAGATGTCTGGATGGCATCACTGACTTGATGGACGTGAGTCTGAGGGAACTCCGGGAATTGGTTATGGACAGGAAGCCCTGGCGAGCTGCATTTCATGGGGTTGCAAAGAGTCGGACACGACTGAGCAACTGAACTGAACTGAATGAAAGAAGTCAAAGACAACATAAACAGATGGAGAGATATTCCATGTTCCTGGGTAGGAAGAATCAACATTATGAAAATGACTATACTACCAAATGTAATCTACAGGTTCAATGTGATCTCTATCGAATTACCAATGGCATTTTCACAGAACTAGAACAAAAATGTCACAATTCATATGGAAATACAAAAGACCCCAAGTAGCCAAGGCAGTCTTGAGAAAGAATAATGGAGTTGAAGGAATCAACCTTCCTGACTTCAGATGATACTACAAAGCTACAGTCATCAAGACAGTATGGCATGGGCACAAAAACACAAATATAGACCAATGGAACAAGATAGAAAGCTCAGAAATAAACCAATGCACCTATGGGTACCTTATTTTTGACAAAGGAGACAAGAATATACAATAGGGCAAAAACAGCCTCTTCAATAAATGGTGCTGGGCAAACTGGACCGCTACATGTAAAAGAATGAAATCACAGCACTTCCCAACACCATACACAAAGATAAACTCAAAATGGATTAGAGACCTAAATGTAAGACCAGAAACTATAAAACTCTTAGAGGAAAACATAAGCAGAACACTCGATGATATAAATCAAAGCAAGATCCACTATGACCCACTTCCTAGAATAACGGAAATAAAAATAAAAGTAAACAAGTGGGACCTGATTAAACTTAAAAGCTTTTCCACAACAAAGGAAACTATAAGCAAGGTGAATAGAACCCTCAGAGGGGAAAAAATAACAGCAAATGAAAAAACTGACAAAGGATTAATTTCCAAAATATACAAGTAGCTCATACAACTCAATGCCAGAAAAACAAACAACCCAATCAAAAAGTGGGAGAAAGACCTAATCAGACATTTCTCCAAAGAAGACATACAGATGGCTAACAAACACATGAAAAGATACTCAACATTGCTCATTATTAGAGAAAAGCAAATCAAACCCACAATGAGATATAACTTCACACCAGTCAGAATGGCCATCATCAAAAAGTCTACAAACAATAAATGCTGGAGAGGGTGTGGAGAAAAGGGAATGTTCTTGCACTGTTGGTGGGAATGTAAATTGATACAGCCACTATGGAAGACAGTATCAGTTCAGTTCAATTTAGTCAGTCAGTTGTGTCTGACTCTTTGTGACCCCATGAATCGCGGCTTGTCAGGCCTCCCTGTCCATCACGATCTCCCGGAGTTCACTCAAACTCACATCCATCTAGTCAGTGATGCCGCCCAGCCATCTCATCCTCTGTCATCCCCTTCTCCTCCTGCCCCCAATCCCTCCAAGCATCAGAGTCTTTTCCAATGAGTCAACTCTTCGCATGAGGTGGCTAAAGTACTGGAGTTTCAGCTTTAGCATCATTCCTTCCAAAGAACACCGAGGGCTGATCTCCTTCAGAATGGACTGGTTGAATCTCCTTGCAGTCCAAGGGACTCTCAAGAGTCTTCTCCAACACCACAGTTCAAAAGCATCAATTCTTATTGAAGACACATATATCCTATTATTCATTGCAGCACTATTTACAACAGCTAGAACATGGAAGCAACCTAGATATCCATCCATAAAGAAGAAATATCTTCTTTATCTATTCATATGTCAATGGAATATTACTCAGCCATAAAAAGAAATGCATTCAGTTCTGAAGAGGTAGATGAACCTAGTTCCTATTGTACAGAGTGAAATGAGTCAAAAAGAAAAAGATAAATATTGTATTCTATTGCATGCATACAGAATCTATAAAAATGATAGTGAAGAATTTATTTACAGGGCAACAGTGGAGAAACAGACATAGAGAATAGACTTATGGACATGGGGAGAGGGAAGGAGAGGGTGAGATGTATGGAAAGAGTAACATGGAAACTTATATTATCATATGTAAAATAGATAGCCAATGGGAATTTACTGTATGGCTCAAGAAACTCAAACAGGGGCTCTGTATCAATCTAGAGAGGTGGGATAGGGCAGAAAATGGGAGGGAGGTTCAAAATGGAGGGGATATATGTATACCTGTGGCTGATTCATGTTGAGGTTCGAAAGAAAACAACAAAATTCTGTGAAGCAATTATCCTTCAATTAAGAAAAATAAATTTAACAAACAAACAAACAAAAAACCCCAATCATGTTGTAGTTCTGAATGAGTCTCAAGTTGCTGTGTGAATACAGCTCATGAATCTTCCACTATAAAGTAAAAATAGTACATATAGCAGCAGGCAAGACCTTGCCTATCCAGGATCTTGCAATTCCATGAAAAGAACTGTGTGCCCCTCTGCCTCCCTGGAACCTTGCCCACAAACTGCTGCCTCTACTGACCCTCTCGGGCCCAGAGTGTAGAGACCTCCCCTCCTACACATGAGCCTGTTTCACTGATGGTGAACCTGGTTAGCCTGAAGTTCAGTTCAGTTCAGTTCAGTTCAGTCGCTCAGTCGTGTCCGACTTTTTGTGACCCCATGAATTGCAGCACGCCAGGCCTCCCTGTCCATCACCAACTCCCAGAGTTCACTCAGACTCACGTTCATCGAGTCAGTGATGCCATCCAGCCATCTCATCCTCGGTCGTCCCCTTCTCCTCCTGCCCCCAATCCCTCCCAGCATCAGAGTCTTTTCCAATGAGTCAACTCTTCGCATGAGGTGGCCAAAGTATTGGAGTTTCAGCTTTAGCATCATTCCTTCCAAAGAAATCCCAGGGCTGATCTCCTTCAGAATGGATTGGTTGGATCTCCTTGCAGTCCAAGGGACTCTCAAGAATCTTCTCCAACACCACAGTTCAAAAGCATCAATTCTTCGGTGCTCAGCCTTCTTCACAGTCCAACACTCACATCCATACATGACTACAGGAAAAACCACAGCCTTGACTAGTTAACTTCCATCTGACTGCAATGGGGTGCCCCTACCCTCCAAATTGAGAGAGCTGTGTATAACTGAGTGTGGTAAGGGTCACTCTGCACAGTGGGCAACGCTTTCCCAGCTGTCCAACAAAAGGAGCTTTGACATATCTTCAGGCCATACAAGACCATGCCTGTTTCCTATTCAAGTTTTCTGAACACATGGCATCTGATAACAGTCCAGTCATGAGGCATGTAAACTCTCCATACTCCATGTCACCTGTAAGATGCTGGGGCTCTGAATGTTTTCATACACAAGTAAAGGGTTGTCTTCAATGACTGATGAAAGGAGACAAAACAACCCCAAGCCAGACTGTACATCTCAGGTGACCAGAATAGGTACTCAACAGTTTCCTCCCAAACACTTTTTTGCTTGTGTCACACACTTGACCAGACTCCCCCTCCCTTCCATCCTCCCATTTTTTCTATGCCTTTTGTTTAGAGTCTCTGACATCTTGGTCTCAATGTGAGGACCCTGCAAGGGCCTTCCTTTCCCTCCCAACTTCTTCTGAAGGCTCAAATATATAGGGCACTAAATGGCTTTTAAACAGCAAAGAATGAGAGGTTATGGAAACTCATTTAAAACCTTTTAAAAATTTAAAATAGTGTGCTAATTCTTCAACACGATGTGTTTTTCTGTTATATAAAAATGTTTTTCTGTGAAATCACTTTTGTGCTCTCACACACAACCCTTCCAAACAAAATTACTAAACAAAAATTAAAAATTAATTTAGAAACTATTTTAATAAAACATTTTCATTGCTATAAGACACACTGATAATAACAACTCAAACACAAAACCCTGACACTTGGATGTGGAGAGGAGCAAAGACTTTCATGATCTTTGTTTCTTCAAAACTACTCCTGAAAGCTTTTGGGTGTTGGTGGTTTAGTTGTGTCCCACTCTTGCGATTCCATGGCGGGTAACCCACTAGGCTCCTATGTCCATGGGACTTTTCCAGGCAAGAATACAGAGTGGGTTTCCATTTCCTTTTCCAGGGGACCTTCTTGACCCAAGGATCTAACCCGTGATTCTTGCAATGCAGGCAGCCTCCTGCATTGCAGCTGGATTCTTTACCAATTGAGCCACTAAGGAAGTCCCAAGCCTGCCAGGCTCCTCTGTCCTTGGATTTCTCCAGGCAAGAAATGGAGTGGGTACCACTGGAGTGGGTAGCCATTCATTTTTCCAAGGGATCTTCCTAATCCAGGGATTAAACCTGGGTCTCCTGCATTGTAGGCAGATTCTCTATAGTCTGCGCCACCAGGGAAGCTTGAATTATCTTTATTCCTCTTTAAAAACCAAACCCAATCAATCTAAACTCCCTTGTTGCTCTGAATCCTTTCAATTCAGGCTGATTGCTGAACCTACAGTCAACTTGCCAACACTGACTGAGACAGCCAAGGATGAACCTGCCCTAGCATGTGTCACATAAAACACCTCCAAATGCCATCTACACTCATGAGGTGGATAAACTGATATCATACTAACAGCACAGGTTCAAACTGACTGCTTTGGGCATGCCTCTAAAACTAGAGTCCAAATTATTCAAACTAGACCAAAAAACTCAGGACAAGAGTTCCCATGATAAAAGGGTACATTAAAAACTCTGTGAACGTGACTACTTAATTAATACTTGTTCTACCTGGGGTGCCCTGATATTAAAACTCTATTTCTAAAGAGAGGGTCTTCATATGACCTCTAGGGTCGACTCTTTGTGTGTGTATGTGATGGCCATGATGTCATGTCAGCTCTGAGGGGATAGTCATTTCAGCTCCAACCTCCTGACCAGCTTAAGCTGGGCCTGGACTAATGCCTTGGAAAAGGCTCAAAACAAAACATTTTTAATTGGGATTGACATATACAAACTACTGTATATAAAACAGATAACTAATAAGGACCTACTGTGTAGGTCAATACTCTGTAGTGGCCTATATGGGAAAAGAATCTAGAAAAGAGTATATATATGTATATGTACAACTGATTCACTTTGTTTTACATATGAAACTAACACAACATTGTAAATCAACTCTAACAAAATTTCTTTTTTAAGTCTGCCTAACTCTGTATGGTAGACCTAGACAGTCTGGGAGACATCTTTTCCTGACATAATATCTGTTAAGACTCATGTCCCACATTGAGACTCCAGGCAGGTCTGACCATCCTACTTGGAGTCATTTTGATCAAAGCCTTGGTCCCTGTTGTCCGAAATCAATTACCTGGTTCTTGGCTCAGTCCATCAAAGTCTAACCTACTCAGGTCCAGCTTGTTTTAACTCAGATTCCAAGAAAATCAGAGCAGAGTTTAAAAGTCCAGCTATAGGTCACAATCCTGTGTGATTTATCAGGCCTGATCATAGACATGACAAAAACTGTGTTACCCAACCTTTCCCAACACACGTCAGACTTGATACACAACGCGTGCATTGTGAGCTGCAGTGAGCTGCAGTCAAGGCCTCAGGGCCTCCTCTCCTACTTCTCTACATGTCAACATCCCTGACAGAGGCTTCACTTGGAGACCTTCCTTGATGAACTTCCTTAGACTTCATTAAGAGGACACAGGGGAAGCCAGAAGACACTTTTCTCCACTCCAACTCAGAACTCAGTCTTTCTGTTTCTTGTACTTCCCTCTCTCTCTAGCCCCATTCCAGGGTTTATAAAACTTCCAAAGCTTTTGCTGGGGTCTCTTTTTTCAGCAGAGAGATGATTGCCACGTCTATGGTCTGTGCTGACCCATCTGACTTAGACTGGTGGGCCATTCCATGGGAACAATGGAGGTTTTTTCTCATTTAGCCTTTCACTACACTATCATAATAAGACTTGACTTATTAAGGCATGACTGCTAGTTTCATTTTTGACATTGCTTTAATCATCTACTGAAGAAGAGATAGGCTACCCACTCCAGTATTCTGGCCTGGAAAGTTCCATGGACTGTGTAGTCCATGGGGTCGCAGAGTCGGACACGATGGAGGGACTTTCACTTTCACTTTTCACTTTGATCCTCCGTTTTGAGACCAGGTGAACTCCTTAGCTCCAAGTGATCTCCTAAGTGTCTGCTCTCATCACTGTCTATTATTCAACTTTGTTCTGCTTGTTCTGGCTTGGGATATAAGGAAAAGAAATAAAATGAAAGGTATACTGACTGAAAAGGAACTGTCTTTATTTATAGATGACATGATTATCTACATAGACAATTTTAAGGGCTAAACCAAAAAACCCCTAAAAAATAGAAAACAAAAACAAACACCCCACCATCCCGAGTTGCAAACTACAAAGTAATTACACAAATATCAATCATCTCTTAATATACTAACAATAGGAAGTTGGGAACAAAAATTAAAAACATGACACCTTTTAAAAAGTTAAAAAGAAATAACTAAAGTGTAGATCTAGCAACACTGTCACAGATTCTGTAGCATAAAAACTACAAAATACTAATAAAGTAAATCAAAGACAACCTAAATAAATGGACATACTGTATTCATCTTCATAGTGATTATATCAATTCTCTTCAAATTAATCCATAGATTTAATGAAAATCCTATCAAAATCCCAGAAAGAGTCTTTGTAGATAGACAATCTAATACTAAAATAAACATTAAATGAGAGAGACCATTTTTTGTAAAAGAATAAAGGGGGAAGAACCACACTACTTGAATCTTTTTATTCCAAAATACATAAGCAGGAAATTTGCCATTTAAACCATTTTAAAAAGCACATTTCACTGGCATTAAGTATATCCACAATGTTATGTAACTATCACCACCTTCTATTTCCAAAACTTTTTCATCACCCTTAACAGAAACTCTGTCAATATTAAACAATAACTGCTTTCCTCTCTCCCCGTAGGTCCCCTGATAAGTTTTAATTTACTTTATGTCTCTATGAATTTGCCTATTCTTCATATAAGCGGAATCAGAAAATAGTTGTCCTTCTCTGTCTGGCTTCTTTTACTTAGCACAATATTTTCAAAGTGTGTTCCTGTTGTAGCACGCAATAGAACTTCATTCCTTTTTAAAGCTGAATAATATTCAACTGTACATATATAACACAGTGTTTATCTACTTGATACATATGATGATATATCCATTTGATGGCTACTTCAGTTGTTTCTACCTTTTGACTTTTGTGAATATGCTGGTATATATGTATCTATCTGATTGCTGTTTTCAGACCTTTTGGGTATAACTAAGGAGGAAATTACTGGGTCATATTGTAATTCTATGTTTAGATTTTGAGGAACTGCCAAATTTTTCCACATTAGTAGCATCATTTTACATTCAGGCCAGCAATGTATAAGGGTTTTAATTTCTTTAAATCCTTACAATGCTTGTAATTTTATTTTATTTATAGCTCTCTTTGAAGTTGTGAAGTGGGAGGCATTGTGGTTTTAATTTTTATTTCCTTAATGACTAACTACATTGAAAATTTGTGTGTGCTTATTGATTATTTGTCTGTCTTCTTTGAGGAAATTTCTATTCAAGATCTTTGTGTGACTTTCTGAACTTCCTGAACTTTCTATATTGAATTATAAGAGATTTTGCATACTCTGATAAGTGATTTGCATGTATCTTCCCCCACTCTTGTGGTTTGTCTTTCCACTCTTTTGATAATAATGTTTAATATGCAAAAAATTTTGATTTTAATGAAGCCAAAATTATCTAATTCTTATTTTGTCACTTGTAATTTTAATGTCATATTTAAAAAACTATTGCTAAACCCAAAGTCATGAAGATTTGTCTGTATGTTCTCTTCCAAGACTTTTATCATTTCAGCTATTTAGGTCTTTTTTCTCCTATGAGTTAATTTATGAACATGCTGTAAGGTAAGGCTTTCACTTCATTCTTTTGCATGGAGATACCCAGTTTTCTCAGCACTATTTCTGGAAGAAATTTTTCTTTCTCTATTGAATTGTCTTGCAAATCAATTAAACTCTTTTTCCAAGGTCAACATATCTAAGATATTGTCAATTTTGTTGATATTAAACAAGTTTTAGTTTTGTGGATTTTCTGTATTGGTTTCTAGTCTCTCTTGTTATTTATTTCTGCTCTAATTTTTAGTATTTCTTCCTTTTGTTTGGTAGAGTTTAGTTATCATCAACTTTTTACTTATCTTGAGGTGAAAGTCCAAGTTATTGGCTTGAGAGATTCCTTCTTTTTAAAATAGAGCTGTTTACATCTGTAAATTTTCTTTGATGTACTGTTTTAGCTGCATTTCCAATTATAGCATGCTGTATTTTCTTTTTCATTTATATCAAATAATTTTTTAATTTTAATTTTTATTTCCTCTTGGTTTATTGGCTATTTAGAAACAGATTGTTAATTTCCACATATTTTTGAAATTTTTACTTTTCCATTTTGATTTCCTGCTTCATTTCATTATGATCTGAGAAAATACTTTGTATGATTTCAGCCTTTGAAATGTATTAATACTTGTATCATGATCTAAAATATGGCCTATCCTGGAGAATATTCCATGTGCACTTGGGGAGAATGTCTATTCTTCTGTTGTTAGGAGGAGAATTCTAAAAATGTCTGTTAGATCTAATTGGTGTGTAGTATTGATCAAATCTTTTATTTCTTTGTAGTCCTTCTGTTTAATTATTCTACTTATTTAAAAATGTAGTACTGAATTTTCCAATTATTATTACTCAAATATCTCTCTCTTTGATTTTGTTAATTTTTGCTTCATATAGTTTAAGGCTCTATTTTTAGATTTGTATGTGTTTATAATTGATACATCTTTCCAATAAATTTATCCTTTTATCATTATAAAAACCTTACCATTATGTTTTACTTATCTCAAAAGCATTTTTTTGTTTTAAAAATCTGGTTTTTCTGATATGCATAGTCACTCTAATGTTTTTATGGTTAAATTTATATTTTCTCCTACCTTATTTTATTTTGAGCTTATATGACACTTTGAAACGAATCTTTGTAGGAAAAATATAGCTTAAACATACTTTAAAAAAATCCAATATGTTTTAAAATTACTGTAATTAACTATAAGTTATGTTTCACATTTGCCATTTTGTTAGTTATTTTCTTCATGTTTTATGACTGTTTTTTGTTCTTTTATACTCTTCTACTGTCTTCTTTTGTATTAAATAGGTACTTTTTAGCAAATCACTTCATTCTTTTGTTTTTTTCTTAAAATTATTATCATCATACAGATTAGTTCTTTATGCATCACAAGTTTACCAGCACAATTTTATTGTATTGCTTTATTCAACTGTTTTTTAAATCATGTAGGAGAGAAAAAGGTTACAAACAAAATAGTTATATTTTCTCTTTTGTATTTGCCTATCTATTACAGTGTTCTTTATTTTTTTCATGTGGATTTTAATTACTGGGTAGTGTCCCTTCTTTTGAGCTTGAAGGACTTCCTTTGATATTTCTTGTTCAGTTCAGTTCAGTTCAGTTCAGTCGCTCAGTCGTGTCCGACTCTTTGTAACCCCATGCGAGGCCTCCCTGTTCATCACCATCTCCTGGAGTTCACTCAGACTCACGTTCATCGAGTCCATGATGCCATCCAGCCATCTCATCCTCAGTCGTCCCCTTCTCCTCCTGCCCCCAATCCCTCCCAGCATCAGAGTCTTTTCCAATGAGTCAACTCTTCTCATGAGGTGGCCAAAGTACTGGAGTTTCAGCTTTAGCATCATTCCTTCCAAAAGATCCCAGGGCTGATCTCCTTCAGAATGGACTGGTTGGATCTCCTTGCAGGCCAAGGGACTCTCAAGAGTCTTCTCCAACAGTACAGTTCAAAAGCATCAATTCTTCGGCACTCAGCCTTCACAGTCCAACTCTCACATCCATACATGACCACAGGAAAAACCATAGCCTTGACTAGATGGACCTTAGTTGGCAAAGTAATGTCTCTGCTTTTGAATATACTCTCTAGGTTGGTCATAACTTTTCTTTTAAGGAGTAAGTGTCTTAATTTCATGGCTGTAATCACCATCTGCAGTGATTTTGGAGCCCCAAAAAATAAAGTCTGACACTGTTTCCACTGTTTCCCCATCTATTTCCCATTGATATTTCTTGTAGAACAGTTTATTTAGTAACTCCCTTAGTACTTGTGTATCTGTGAATGTCTTAATTTTTCATTTACTCTTTAATTTTAAAAATTTATACATTTTTGGCTGTGCTAGCTCTTTGGACTGCATGGGGTTTTTCTCTAATTGAGGTGAGTTGGGATTACTCTTTAGCTGTGGTGCACAGGCTTCTCACTGCAGTGGCTTCTCTTGTTGCAGAGCATGGGCTCTAGGTGCTGGGCTCCAGTGGCTGGGGCACATGGACTCAGTGGTTGCACCTCCCAGACTCCAGAACACGAGCTCAGTAGTTTTGACACAAAGGCTTAGTTGTTTGGCAGCATGTGGGATCTTCCTGGAAGGGACTGAACCATATCCTGCATTGGCAGGCAGTTTCTTTACCACTGAGCCACCAGGGGAAGCCCCCTCACTTGCTTTTGAAAGATAATTTTGATGGTTGACATTTTAAGTGCTTTGCATATGCATCCATTGCTTCCTGGCTTCCTTAGTTTCTAATGTATAATTAGCTTTTAACTTTATTGAGGCTCCTTCTGTGTAATGAGCCACTTCTCTCTTGCTACCTTCAAGATTCTTTTGACTGTTTGAATGTTTCAGTGTTTGAATGTGATGTGTTTTGGTATGAGTCTCTTCGAGTTTCTCATACTTAGAGTTCATTGAGTTTCTTGGATGTGTCGATTGACATTTCTCATCTAATTTGCAGTTTGCAGTCATTATTTCTTCAGACTTTTTCCCTCTCCTCTCATTTTGAGATCCCTATTATATATATGTTTGCCTACTTGCAAGTTTCCCACCAGTCCCTTGCTGCTGCTGCTGCTAAGTTGCTTTAGTCGTGTCCGAATCTATGCGACCCCATAGACAGCAGCCCACCAGGCTCCCCCGTCCCTGGGATTCTCCAGGCAAGAACACTGGAGTGGGTTGCCATTTCCTTCTCCAATGCATGAAAGTGAAAAGTGAAAGTGAAATCGCTCAGTCGTGTCCGACCCTCAGTGACCCCATGGACTGCAGCCCACCGGGCTCCTCCGTCTATGGGATTTTCCAGGCAAGAGTACTGGAGTGGGGTGCCATTGCCTTCTCCCTTAGATTTCCTTCATTTTTCTTTATTCTTTTTGTTTCTAGGCTGTATAATCATACTTCCTTTGTCTTTAAGTTTGGTTATTCTTTTTTCTATCAGCTGATATCTACTATTGAGCCTCAATAGAATATCTGGTTTTTGTTTAATTTCCCTTTGTTGATATTCTCTATGTGAGATTGTTATCATACTTTTCTTTAGTTCTTTAGACATCACCATTCTTAGAAAATAAAATAACTGACAAAGTTTTTGGTATGTTCAACATCTGGGCTTCCTGAAGGACAATTTTTCTTACTGAAATTTGCTTCTGAATATGTCATACTTTGCATGGCTCAAAATGTTGTGTTAGAAATTGGACATATTAAATTATATAACATGACAACTCTGAATATAAGATCTCTTGCCTACCCAGGGTTCCTTGTCACTGCTGTTTGTTTAGTGACTTTTCTGAACAAACACTGTAAAACTTGCATTTGTTTTGTGTGGCAGCTGAAGTTTCTATTCAGTTAGTTTAGTGATGAGCTGATAATTGGACTGATTTTCTTAAATACCTTGCAACAATAAGTTTCTTGGACTTTACTGAGAGCTGCTGTGTGTGTGTGTGTGTGTGTGTGTGTGTGTGTATTGGGGTATGTCTGTCTCCAATATACCTGCAGTTACACCTTTACCTTAGTCTTTATTTTCCACTTGCATAGAGAAACAAGGTCATTCCAGGTGAAATCTCCAGATCATCTCACATCTTTCTTGGGCATGCACACAGTAGTATAAGTCCATATGGCCTTCTAGATTCCCAGATGTATGTCTGAACTTTTCAAAACATTCATTCCAGGTTTTTCTTATAGTTTTTTTATTCAGCTGCTTATTTTACCTATGACTAACAATGCCATTAGCAGTTGTGATATCAAGCAGTTGTCACTGACTGTTTTGACAAACTGTACTGGAGCAAAAGGCAATTCTACTAGAGTAGACTTTGAGTCAGGTCAAATGAAGGTAAGCCCTGTGAATGGGAATTTCTAGGTATATGCCTGATGGGTCAAGTGGTAAGAATTTTCTGAGGATAGGCTTTTGGGAAAACCAAACCAAATTTACTCCTTCTATTGGCTACTAGGCTTCCTATTTTCATGATTATGAAACTGTTGGCATCCAAGGCTACAAAGTTAGGGAGAATGAAATTAGAATCAAACAAAGAACAATAAAGCTCACTGTTCTTACAGCAATTCCACCATTTCTTGAATAAACACATCTCAGATTGTTGCAAGCATGTTGTTATATTCTACAGATTGAACAAACTGACTTTAACTATTTTTTGCCAATATTCTCATATTTATGGAGTAGCAGGGTTTTGAAGTTTTTCACTCCACTGATGAGTGATTCAAGAAGTGATTATTTGTCTTATCACTTCTATTTCATTGCTGAGTTTTTCTATTTATTATAGAATATTTATAATTGATTATTTTAGCACTTTTATAATAACTACTTAAAAAATCTTTGTCAGATAATTCCAATATCTGATTGATCTCAGAGTTAGCATCAGTTGACTGTCTTTTCACATTCAAATTGAGATTTTTTTTTTGGTTCTTGATATGATGGGTGATTTTTTTTTTTTTGTATTATATCCTGGAAATTTTATCTGTGATGCTGGAAGATTTTGAGTATTCTTTAAGTAAAACTCTAATGAGATTTTACTTTAACAGATCGTTAACCTTTTTAAAGTTAAGCATGCAATTCCTTGCCTACTTTGTGGGTTATGATTCTAAAGTCGATTTAGTTTTCAGAACCTCTGTGGTCCTAGTTAAGTCTTCTTGGTTTGCTTGGTGCCACAGGGGCATCCTTTTAGCTCTAATGATCAAGCATGAGGGATCAGATGGGATTTCCCCCAGCCAGACTACCTGGTGTCTTTAGTGTGAAAGGAGATCTTGAAGTCTACAAAGATGAAGATCCCCTAACAAGGAACTTGTTGTGATTGAATCCTCTCTACTCAAGATGCATAAAGAATGCATGTTAAGTCTTGGGCTGCTCATTCTGGTAGAATAAATCCTGGCAGTGTCCCCTGACTACTCTGTCCCTAGATGTCAGGGTAAGGTATTTGGTCTATGTCGACAAAGTAGCTTCGTGGACTGAGCACTTGCAGTTTTGCCTCTGGACACCCTTGTACCTCTCAGAGGTGGAGGGAGTCTTGGGACTGGCAGTAAAGAAGAACACTACCCCTGGCTGTTTTACACTAGCAGGGGTCACTGTCATTCACCTTGCCAGGGATGTTGGGTGCACCTCCTGTTGTATTCAGGACTCCCATTCCATCTTGGGGAGGAATAGTCTGTAGAAACTGCCTTCTTTTGGTTAAAAAAGACCACTAAGAAAAAACAAACTTCTATTGGGTGGAGAGATGCAAGAATGCTACTGCTGTGTTGTGCCTTTTCTTGGTACCCCAAAACAGTTCTCTTTCTTTTTCCATCACTCAGAGTTCACATGCAGTTGCCTCTTGTATTATTTCCAGAGCTCATAGTTGTAATTAGTGGGGAAGAGAAAAAAAAGGAGTTTATAAAGTCTTATCTAGATGGAAAGTGAGTGCCCCCAACTAATTACTGACACAGGTGCAAAAACGATTCATCAGAAGGGTAACCTTTTCAGCAAATGATATTGGAATCAAAACTAAATATTCATGGTAAAAAAAAGAGCTTAGACTTAAACCTTTTATATTATACAAATATCAAATCAAGATAGATCACAAACTCAAATGTAAAATGTCAAACTATAGAAGTTTACAAAAAAGGCATAAGGGTATTTTTTCTGGAATATAAGGCTGGCAAAGAATTTTAAAATGTGAACACATATGCATGAGTAACAAAAAGAAAAATGATAAATGTATTACTTTCAACGTAAAAACATTTGCTCTGAGATAGCTCATGTTAATACAAAGAAAAATTAAAAATGGGAAGAAAATTCAAAATCTAAAATATGACAAAGGACCAGCATATAGAAAGACTGCATATAGCCCTCTCAAATTTCAACATTAAAAATAATCTTATTAGAAAATAGTCTAACAACAAAATGATATACACATGGTAAATAAGCATGTGAAGATATGTTCAACATTATTACCTGTCAGGGAAAAGCAAATTAAAACAGCATCAAGTTATCAGTGCATACCTATGAGAATAAAAAGTAACAACATCTAATGCTGGTAAGAATGCAGAGAAATCAATAAATTGTTGATGGGAAAGTAAAATGGCATAACCACTCTGAAAACATGTTGGTAATTTCTTATATTAATAAAATTGAACACTCAGTTATCATATGGCCTAAGAATTATATTCGTTGGCATTTATATCAGAGCAATGAAAACTTACGTTCACAGAAAAACCTGTACACAAATGTTCATGCAAGCTTTATTTGTTTTAGTCCCAAACTAGAAACAATCCAGATGTTCTTCAAACTATAATACATCCAGCCATTGTAATTCTACTCATAAATGATAAAGAATACACTATTATATCTGTAACAACTTGGATGAATTTTTAGAGAATTACATTGAGTGAAAAAACAATCCTAGGATGTTACATACTTTATGATTCCATTTACATAATTTATATAATAGTTTTGAAATTTTATAAATAAAGAATAGAGTAGTGATTTCCAAGGTTTAGAGAAGGAGGTGGCACAGGTATAGGGAAGGTAAGTATTATTATGAAAGGGCAACTAAGAAATCTTTGTGTTGCTGAAACTGTACTGTATCTTGACTGTGGTTATGAATACACAAATCTTTGCATGTTACAAAATTGCATAGAAACAAACACACAAGTACATACATACAGGTAAGTGCAGGTAAAACGGAGGAAATCTGAATAAGATCAGTGTATTGAATCATTGTCAATATCCTACTTGGAGACATTGTATTTTGATTTTGTAAGATGCTAATATTGAGGGAAATTGGGTAAAAAATGCCCGGAGTCTCTATTATTTCTCTCTCACAAACCCATGTGACTCTACAATTATCTTGAAAGCTTAATTACAAAAGAACATGTTGCATAATGTGTGATTCACGTACATAATATTCTTGAGGTCACACTTACAGTAATTGAGAACAGATCAGTGGTTGCCCAGTGTTAGTTCTGGGAGTAGATGTGACTATTAAGTTGTAACATAAAGATTACTTTCTTCTGTTGATAAAATAGAATGGTATCCCAATTTTGGTGATCTATGCATATCATATAAAATTTCATAGAGCTACACACTCTCCTTCCCAACAAATGGCAAAATGTGAATAATCTCTGCAGTGAAGTTAACAGTATTCCACCAATATCAACTTACTTATTTTAACAATGTGCTATGGTTATAAACATATCATTGGGAGAAGTCTAGTGAATGGTAGAGGGAATGCTGTATTATCTCTGTAAATGTTTGCAAATTTTAATCTAAAATTTTTTTAAAATATTAAAAGAAACACATGGTATAGACATCTAAATTATCTGAAAGATTAATCTAATTAAAATTCAGAATATTCAATACAAAAATGTATGCAGAAATTTAGTATATAATAAAAGTATCATTTCAAATCAAGGATGGGTAGGATAGTGAATTATTTGACAAACGGTGCTGACATAATTGCTTAACTACTTTGGAGAAAGGCACAAAGACTGATTTCATTCATTATAGCTAATATAAAGAAATGTGGAGACTTTTTTATCTGTGATTGGACACATTGTATAAATTAAACCTAGAAACTATAATTAAAAGAAAATAAACTTGATTATGTAGTACTCAAAAATTTCTTCTAGAAAAATTCATGTGTAAAATGTAAAGCCAAAAACATAAAATGACAAAAAATATTTATGATTCAAAAAAAAAAAAAAAAAAAAAACCAAAAGCATAGTGTGTTTCCCATGAATCCATATCTAATTTTCTTCATCTCCTCTACATTTACTTCCCCTATTCTGGCTTTTTAGATTCTTTCTGTTTGTCTTCTTGTCCTCTTGATCTGTGCAACCTATCCAGCACCTTCCTTGGGGAAATGTCTGTGTTGACTATCTTTGGGACCGTGGCCATTGTTTCCAGGTGGCTTTGGCTAACTGACTCTCAAGCATTGTGGCCCTTTGCCCTCATCTGACTGCATATCTCTACCAGCTGCTCTAACTCCTGATAGTCTCTCTCTGTTAGGCTTTTTGGGCTCTGGCTTAATGTGAAGACTTGGAAAATGCTTGAAAGAGAAAAGCAATTTGCATGCAATTGGCTCACCCTGGGCGAGATGCCCATCTCTCTGGATCTGACTCCTTAGGTCCTGGCTGCCTCACAACAGAAGTTTTGTATATTTTCATGCAAATTCTCTAGTTTTCTCAATGAGAGAGTTGCTCTACTGCAAGCAACTCTATTATAGCCCTATTTGACTTCTGCAAAATGACTAAAATTAAATATAACTTTTAAAAGAACAAAATTTTGATGAAAATCAATGTTTTATGAAATAGATAATTGTCTAAGTAAAGGCACACTATTTCATTATCCTCACTTCCTCTTATAACTTGAGATTATATGAGACATATGAAAGTAAGGCATCATGATTTCAAACATTATTTTCCCTCTTTGCCTTATTTTGTTCAAATTCCTAGCATAACTAGGTGATATCACACCACTTAAATAAAATCATTTTTCAAAGTCTCTTGAGTTCTTGTTCAAATTTTCAGTGGGATAAGATCAATATGGCATTCAGATGATGATTAACTTAAATATTTTTTGTAAAAAAAAATTAGCCAAGATAATTACTTTACACACAGACACACACACACCATATACACTTTACAAACTGGCAAATGCTTTCTGTAAGTAATTATCTACCTTTTTTTTTTTTAATGACGCATTCAGTAACCATATTTAAACAAATGCTAAAGACTTAATTTAATGACACCATCTGTCCGTACAGCCTTAAGTAAATTCCACTTCCTTGAAATATCTTTAAATATAGATTACTTTAAACATAGGTTATTTGTCAGGACTCATTCCTCTGATTTTCCAATCATACAAGTTAAAAGTTATTGCATATTATCCTGTAATATTTTTGAGAAAAAAACATAATTTTCTTCTTGCATCACATTCCTCCAAACACTAACTGGATGTAAGTCTCATAGTTAACACATTTTACTTGTACTAGTGGGAAATCTATTTGAAGCTTTTGCTTCACAAAACCTGGCATAGAATTTCCATTAAAAAACAGAATTTGAATGATCTGATCTGATTTTGAAGAAGAGTCAAAGATGATTAGAAAAAAAGCTATCAGTTAGGCCAAAGGTACTCAACCTCCAGGATGATCTGAGGTGGAGCTGAAATAATGATAAGAGTAATAAAATGCACAATAGAGAGAACAAGGTGGTGCAGAAGTAGGTGGGCGTGGAGTACATCTCTCTCCACAGATACATCAGGAATATACCTTCAGACACAGAAGTGCATGCAGAACATCAGCTGAGAGCAGATAGGAGTACCTGACCAGAGGAAAAGAATATATAGAACCATGCAAAACTCAGTAGGATGAAGGAACTAAGGGGAAAAATAGGAGTGTTAGCAGGGCTGGACCTGCCCTTGGCGGGTGGGGGAACTGAAGCAGGGGTCCAGTCACCACAGTGGGGAAATTGTCTGAGTCAGAGGAGAAGCATTTAAGGCTGAGAGTGAAACAGCTGATCTGTGGCAGCCTAAATGAAATGAGAATCAGACAGTTCTTGCCGCAGCCATACATACCCTGGACAGGGATGCAGGTCCCCTGGAAGGCAAAGCAGCTGGGAGCTGGAGTTAGGGATTGTGGAGCAATCCCAGGGCAAGGGCTGCTGTTGACTGTGGAGAGAGGAATTGAGGGGATGTGGTGGAGGAGACTGTGGTGGGAAATGCCTGTGGAGGAAAGCTGGGAAGCCATGGAAGAAGGGCGATACTGCTGAGTCACGTGTAGGGGGTGGAGCCATCACCATAGCCTATCTACCCCCCACCCCACGCCAGTATTGGCAGCTGAACAATAGAGGGGTTGTCCAATCAAACACCAGACAAATTGAACTACAGAGTAGGAACCCACCCTGGGTGCCCTTTTAAATGCCTGAAGTGTGATCTACAGAGTAGGACCCCAATCAGGGGGTCCCCTCTATGTGCCTAAAGCATGGAACAACAGAGGAGGACCCCAGGCCAGGAAGCCCTCTAAGTGCCTGAACGTTCAGAGCCACAGAGAAAGACTGGCCAAAGAGGCCTTCTAATTGCCAGCTCCAAGAGGCTCGAAAAAAAGACTCTGATAGGACCATAACTTCTGCAGCAGAGGCAGTCCGTGTCTCCGCACACTTGGTGCTGCCAGGATCCTCGCAAGCCAAACAACTGTGCCACCTTCATGCTCAGCTCTTGCTGGGGCAGAGCTTCCACCGGCAAAAAAAAAAAAAAAAAAAATTGCATCTATGTGCACAGGGTCACTTTGGTCATGTCTGACTCTGCAACCTTGTAGACGGTGGCCTGCCAGGCTTCTCTGTCAGGGAGAAGGGTTCTCCAGGCAAGAATACTGGAGTTTATTGGCCAATACTGGTTGCCATACCCTTCTAGAGCACTGTATTTCCTGCTGCCCTAGCCGCCAAATTTCCTGGTGCTGCCAGAACCCCTGTGACCCAAGCAGCTGCACCGCCTCTACACCTGGCCCTCACAAGGGCAAACTCAGGTCCTCCAGGGCAGCCTCAGGAGCAAACCCCAGTGGATGACCAACATGCAGAGGTTGAAATAAAACCACAATTGAAACCCAGGGGCAATGTGGCTAAGGAAGAAGACCAAAAACCTTCCTACCAGTTGTACAAGCTGCAGATTAAATCCACATGTTCAACCAGGCAGGCTCTGTGTCTATGGAATATATAAAAGGTCATTGAGAGCTCCCACAAAAGAAAACACACTAGTTCTGATAGCCAGGAACATTGGAGACAGGAACACAGAGGAGTAGGACCAGATTAGAATCTGAGCTGCCTCCACAGCAGGTCCAGAGATCAGCACAGTGTTGGAGGGCATCCTAGGGAGTTGAGGTCGACTGTGACTCCTAGCAAGGTAAAGGACTCTGACAGCAGTGACTCAAGTAAAACATTTATTATTCTTATGTTTTGACTTGTTCTGTAGATTCTTTCGGATTTTTTTTTCTTTTCCTTTTTGTTGTAATTGTTGATTTTATTGGCACTATGAAATCTAATTAAGCTTTTTGAGCATTTTTTTTTTTCTTCTTTTTCTCAGTCACATTTTTTATTGTTAAAAACCTCTGCCTCTTCGTTGAGCTATTATAGTTCTGGGGAGTTTTCCTTTCCTTTTTTTTTTTTTTTTTCTTCTTTTCTCTATTTCAATTTTAATTTTGAAATTTTTAAACTTATCATTATTTTTTCTACATTTATTTATTTGGGTGTTTTTCCTACTGTTCTTTTCCACTTGCAGTTAATCTTTAATGTATATAAATCTTCTTTATCTACCTCTATTTAACTTTACATATCTATTCTTTCTTTTCTTTCTCTCCTTTCCTCTCAACATACTTATTAGTTTTGTTTTCATTGCTTTATTCTCCACTTGGCACCTTGCTTTAGTTTTGTTTTCAGTTTGTGCTTTAGTTAGTTCTGTTCTGGTAGACCTAATGTTTGGTTTCTTTTGTTTGCTGGGTCAATTTATTGTACTTTATTTTTGTTGGACTGTTTTGATTTTTCTTATAGGTATATCTGTATATGTGTATATTCAGTCACACTTTTTATTGTTTATAAACCTCTGTCTCTAAGTTGGGCTTTTGAAATTCTGTGCACTTTTTCTTTTTTCTTCTACTTTTTTTCCACTCTTTTTTATAATTTTGATTTTTAATTTTTTAAAGCTACATTTTTTCTACATTTATTCCTTTGTTTTCCTTTCCTAGTGTTCTTTTCCCCTTGCAGTTAATCTTTAATGTATATAAATCTTCTTAATCTATCTGTATGTAACTTTGCATATCTATTCTTTTTTTCTTTTTCTTTCCTTTCCTCTCAACATATTTGTTAGTTTTGTTTTCATTGCTTTATTCCCCACTTGGCACCTTGCTTTAGTTTTGTTTTCCAGTTTGTGCTTTAGTTAGTTTATTCTTAACTGGTGAATATAATTTTTGATTTCCTTTGTTCACCAGGTCAATCTATTGTACTTTATTTTTGTTGCAATATTTTGACTTTACTTATGGGTGTATCTGTATATGTGTATACTCTATTATTTTAATTATTATTTGTCTGATTTTTTAACTGCCATTTGTCTGGGGTTCATCTTTGGTTTCTTGTTTTTGGATATTTGTTTTAATCTCACTTAATGCTATAACAAACCACTTGTGGAATCTTCATTTCTGACCAGAGATCAAGCCCTGAGCCTTTGGAGTGGAAGCACTGACTCCAAGACCCTAGACCACCAGAGAACTAACCCTAGGGGTATCAAATAGTGAGAACTCACACAAAGGAAACCACTTAAATACAAGACTGAACATCACCAAACCACTAGTAGCACCCTGTGCAGAATGCCTCATCTAAACAACAAACAAAACAAAAATGTAAACCCAAGAATCAGCAAACAGGATTTTCACCTCACTCAGCCTTGCCCATCAGAGGAAGAACAAACAAACAAACCAACAAAATCTCAGCACAAATCTCACTATACAAGTTTACACAAGCCACTGAACCAAGCTTAGGAGGGCAGAAACCAAAAGGAAGAAAGGAAGACTTGGAAAAGGAGACCTCAAACACAGTAAGTTAGAACAAGTAATGAAAATGCAGAGAAATACTACCCAAATGAAGGAATAAACTAGAAACACAGACACCCAAATAAATGAAGAGGAAATAGACAAACTACCTGAAAAAGAATTCAGAATAATGATAGCAAAGATGGTCAAAAATCTTGAAAACAAAATGGAGAAAATGCAGGAATCAATTTACAAAGACCTAGAAGAATTAAAGAATAAACATGCAGAGACAAACAACACAATTACTGAAATTAAAAACACTCTAGAAGGAATTAAGAGCAGAATATTTGAAGCAGAATAAAGAATCAGTGAGCTGGAAGATAAAATGGTGGAAATAACTTCTGAAGAGCAGAATAAAGTAAAAAGAATGAAAAGACCTGAGGATAGTCTCAGAGACCTCTGGGACAATATCAAATGCACCAATATTCAAATAATAGGGATCCCAGAAGAAGAAGAGGAAAAGAAAGGGTATGAATAAATTGTTGGAGAGATTATAGTTGACAATTTTCCCAACATGGAAAAAGAAATAGATAATCAAGTCTAAGAAGCACAAAGAGTCCCATACAGGATAAACCCAAAGAGAAACAAGCCACATACTATTGAAATTAACAAAGACTAAATACAAAGAAAGAACATTAAAAGCAGCAAGGGAGAAGCAACAAGTAACATACAAGGGAAACCCCATAGGCTTAACAGCTGATCTTTCAGCAGAAACTCTGCAGGCCAGAAGGGAATGGCAGTATATATATTTAAAGTACTGAAAGGGAAAAATATAAAACCAAGATTACTGTACTGGATGAAAGGTTTTCCTGAGCCGTGATAGATGCCAGGATTCTTGGCCTCTGGAGGAGAGGAATTCAATCCAGGACCAATGATCAGGTTTGATTGCTGAGAGCTTTTGTGTAATAAAATTTTAATAAAGTATAAAAGAGATAGACAAGTTTCTGACATAGACATCAGAAGGGAGCAAAAAAGTGGTTCCCTGCTAGTCTTTAGCCAGAAGTTTTATGTCTGCTAGAGAGCTATTAATCAGATAAGAGAAGACACTTCAAGGCTGAGGGAGTTTCACCAGACCCCTCTCCCACAATATGCATTTTTGAGATGGGATGGAATGAGGTGTGTCATCTGCCAGCCTTAACAATTGATATGAATACTGGTTTGTTGAGCTATTATCAGCCCAAAGTTTGAGAAAAGAAAAAATTAGTCTTAGGTGGAAGCATTTTGAAGAAAGGAAAATTCCAAAGCAAATACACAGTTTCATTAACATAGCTTAAGAAAAACATTTCCATAAGAAAAACGCATTTGTTAGCTCAAGGTTTGGGAAAAGTTAAGTTCAGGTGGAACTACGTGTTGTGATGGCTACACAGAATTTTAAGAGAAACTTCCTTTTAATTTTGTATGGAGATGCAAAAAAAAATCTAACATTTGTAGCTTGTTTCTTCCTTCTGCTTAAGGGAGAGATAAAAAATGTCTGACACTTGCAGCCTATTTCCTCTGTTTGGAGAACCCTAGCCTTCCAGCTTGCTACCCTCTCACTGGCAAGAATCTCAATCAAAATTGATGGAGAAATAAGCTTTTCAGACAAGCAAAATGTAAGAGAATTTAGTACCATCAAACCAGCTTTACCACAAATGTTAAAGGGACATATATTGTCAAGAAGTAGAAGAGAAGAAAAAAGATCTACAAAATCAACCCCAAACAATTAAGAAAATGGCAAGAGGAACATATATATCAATAACTACTTTAAATGTAAATGGATTAAATGCTCCAACCAAAGACACAGACTGGCTGAATAGATACAAAACAAGACTCATATATATGTTGTCTACAAGAGATCCACTTCAGACCTCAAGACACATATGACAGAAAGTGAAAGGATGGAAAAATATATTCCATGCAAATGGGAAGGAAAAGAAAGCTGGAGTAGTAATGCTCATATCAGACAAAATTCATCTTAAAATCAAGAGGATTACAAGAGATAAGGAAGGACACTACATAATGATCAAGGGATCAATCCAAGAGGAAAACATAATAATTGTACATATATATGCACCCAACCTAGGAGCACCTCAATACATAAGACAAAATCTAACAGACATAAAAGGAGAAATTGACAGTAACACAATAATAGTAGGAGACTTTAACACCCACTCACACCAATGGGCAGGTCATTAAAACAAAATTAATAAGGAAACAGGATTGGGAGCTTGTGTGCACCCAGGGTGGATTCATGTCAATGTATGACAAAACCAACACAGTGTTACAAAGTAAAATAAAATTAAAAAAAAAAAAATAATAATAAGGAAACACAATCCTTAAAGGATACATTAGATGAGATGGATCTCATTGATATCTTCAGGACATTCCATCCAAATGCAGAAGAATATACCTTCTTCTCAAGTGCACTTTGAACATTCTCCAGCATAGACTACATCTTGGGTCACAAATCAAACCTCAGTAATTTTAAGAAAATTGAAATCATACCAACCATCTTCCCCAACCACAATGCTGTGAGACTAGATATCAATTAAAAGAAAACAAACTGTAAGAAACACATGGAGTTTAAACAACAGGTTTCTAAATAACAAACAGGTTACTGAAGAAATCAAAAGGTAAATCAAAAAATTTCTTGAAACATATGACAATGAAAACACAACTCAAAACCTAGAACAAAAAATTTCACAATTCATATGAAAACACAAAAGACCCTGAATAGCCAAATCAGTCTTGAGAAAGAAGAATGGAGCTGGAGGAATCAACCTTCCTGACTTCAGATGATACTACAAAGCTACAGTCATCAAGACAGTATGGCACTGGCACAAAAACACAAATATAGACCAATGGAACAAGATAGAAAGCCCAGAAATAAACCCATGCACCTATAGGTAACTTATTTTTGACAAAGGAGGCAAGAATATACAATAGGCCAAAGACAGCCTCTTCAATAAATGATGCTGGGAAAACTGGACAGCTACATGTAAAAGAATGAAATCACAGCACTTCCTAACACCATACACAAAAATAAACTCAAAATGGATTAGAGACCTAAATGCAAGCCCCCAAACTATAAAACTCTTAGAGGAAAACATAGGCAGAATACTCAATGTCATAAATCAAAGCAAGATCCCCTATGACCCATCACCTAGATTGATGGAAATAAAAACAAAAGTAAACAAGTGGGAGTTGATTAAAATTAAAAGCTTTTCCACAACAAAGGAAACTATAAGGAAGGTGAAAAGAAAACCCCCAGAAGGGGAGAAAATAATAGCAGATGAAGTAACTGACAAAGGATTAATTTCAAAAATATATAACAGCTCATACAACTCAATGCATACTCAATGTCATAAATCAAAGCAAGATCCCCTATGACCCATCACCTAGATTGATGGAAATAAAAACAAAAGTAAACAAGTGGGAGTTGATTAAAATTAAAAGCTTTTCCACAACAAAGGAAACTATAAGGAAGGTGAAAAGAAAACCCCCAGAAGGGGAGAAAATAATAGCAGATGAAGTAACTGACAAAGGATTAATTTCAAAAATATATAACAGCTCATACAACTCAATGCCAGTAAAACAAACAACCCAATCAAAAAGTGGGAAAAAGACCTAATCAGACATTTCTCCAAAGAAGACATACAGATGGCTAATGAACACTTAAAGATGCTCAACATTGCTCATTATTAGAGAAATGCAAATCAAAACCACAATGAGATATAACCTCACATCGGTCAGAATAGCCATCATCAAAAAGTCTACAAACAATAGATGCTGGAGAGGGTGTGGAGAAAAGGGAACGTTCTTGCACTGTTGGAGGGAATGTAAATTGATACAGCCACTATGGAAGACGATATGGAGATTCCTTTAAAAATTAGGAATAAAACCACCATATGACCCAGCTATCCCACTCCTAGAAATACACCCTGAGGAAACCAAAACTGAAAAAGACACATGTATCCCATTGTTCACTGCAGCACTGTTTACAACAGCTAGAAGATGGAAGCAATCTAGATGTTCATTGACAGATGAATGGATAAAGAAGCAGTGGTACATATACACAATGGAATATTACTGAGCCATAAAAAGGAATGCATTTGAGTCAGTTCTGATGAGATGGATGAACCTAGAATCTATTATGCAGAGTGGAGTGAATCAGAAAGGGGACGTTAAATATCATATTCTAATGCATGTACGTGAAATCTAGAAAAATGTTATTGAAGAATTCATTTATAGGGCAACAATGGAAAAATAGACAGAGAATTGACTTATGGACATGAGGAGAGGGGAAGAGAGGGTTAGATATATGAAAAGAGTAACATGGAAACTTACATTACCATAGGTGAAATAGATAGCAAACGGGAATTTGCTGTGTGGCTCAGGAAACTCAAACAGGGGCTCTCTATCAACCTAGAGAGGTAGGAAGGGGAGGGAGATTCAAGAGGGAGGGAATATATGTATACCTATATGGCAACCCACTCCAGTGTTCTTGCCTGGAGAATCCCAGGGACGGCAGAGCCTGGTGGGCTGCTGTCTATGGGGTCACACAGAGTCGGACACAACTGAAGCAAGTTAGTAGCAGCAGCAGCATGGCTGATTCATGTTGAGGTTTGACAGAAAAGAACAAAATTCTGTAAAAGAATGATCCTTCAATAAAAAAATAAATTAAAAAATAAAGTGTACAATAAATGAAATGTGCTTGAATCATTTTGAAAACATCCCCTCCAGGGTCATGGAAAAAAGGTCTTCCATGAAACTGGTTCCTGGTGCCAAAAACTTTAGGAACCAAAATGCCTCTTAGAGTAGTTTTCTTCTTGTATACAAGAGAGAACATAAAAGCAAACTTAATCATTTCCTTTCTTACAGCATAAAGCTGGGTGCTAAAGAAACAGTGGGAGGGGTTCCCAAATCTATCTCACTTGAGTTAATTGAATGATACTGGGCCAAGAAGCATTCTGTTTTGCTTTCAATTATTAAAAAAGAAAGACTTTTCAGCTACTTAACAATTTACTAAGAATTCTACCCTGGTCCAAACTGAGTTGAAACATCTTTAAGGAAGCAGATAACCACAGCAACAACAATTAAAATGAATGAATGTGCTACATGAATCAGTAACAAGTACCATTTTGTGGAAAAAATTAAATTGTTCAGAGAGCAGGTGTTTCCTAAAATAAAAGGATACATTCATAGAAATATAGCAGCTGATCTCTGTATATCATATAATCTGTTTAACATTAGCAGTGACAAAAGTCCACTGTTTAGGAAGCTTTAAAATAGCCAGTGAGGTATCAGCACTGTAAAACTAATAAATAGTACACTGAGTAAGGGCCTGAGGTTTCTGATCAGAACTGGATGCAAATCCTGCCACTCTGTGGCTTATATTTTTTTTATGACACATTTAAATTTTTTAATCTGTGATTATTTTCTTCTGTACATAACATGTCCTTTTTCTCTGGCTACTTGTAATGTTTTCCCTTTTCCACCAGTTTTCACCAATTTTATTAAGATGTTCCCTGATGTAACTTTCTTCTTGTTTCTTCTGTTTGAGTGCTTTAGATCAACTTGAAACTCTGGGTTTATAGTTTTACTCAAATTTGGAAAAATAATTGGCCTTAATTTCATTAAATATTCACTCTCTCCTCTTTCTGGTACAATTGTGCACTCACAGGCTTTGTTGCCTGTTCTTGTCCCACAGTGCTCTTATCTCTTTCTGGTCTTTTAATTTCATCTTTATATCTCATTTTGGATCATTTTAATTCCTGTGTCTTCAAGTTCACTACTCTTTGTCTAAAAGGCCCTATTTCATCTAGTAGATTTTTTCATTTCAGATATTGTATTTTTGTATCTCCAAAAGTTTTCCCCTTCTTCTCATGGCTTCAGGCTTTTCCAACATCAGGGTCTTTTCCAAACTGTAGGCTCTTCACACTAGGTAGCCGAAGTATTGGAGCTTCAGCTTCAGCAACAGTTCTTCCAATGGCTATTAAGAGTTGATTTCCTTTAGGATTGACTGATTTGATCTCCTTGCTGTCCAAGGGATTCTTAAGAGTCTTCTCCAGTACCACAGCTTGAAAGCATCAATTCCTTTGCACTCAACCTTCTTTATGGTCCAACTCTCACATCCTTCAGTTCAGTTCAGTTCAGTCGCTCAGTAGTGTCCGACTCTTTGTGACCCCATGAACTGCAGCACGCCAGGCTTCCCTGTCCATTATCAACTTCAGGAGTTCACCCAAACCCACGTCCATTAAATCAGTGATGCCATGCAGCCATCTCACCTTCTGTCGTCCCCTCTTCATCCTGCCCCCAATCCCTCCCAGCATCAGAGTCCTTTCCAATGAGTCAACTCTTCACACGAGGTGGCCAAAGTACTGGAGTTTCAGCTTTAGCATCATTCTTTCCAAAGAACACCCAGGGCTGATCTCCTTCAGAATGGACTGGTTGGATCTCCTTGCAGTCCAAGGGACTCTCAAGAGTCTTCTCCAACACCACAGTTCAAAAGCATCAATTCTTTGGTGCTCAGCTTTCTTCATAGTCCAACTCTCACATCCATACATGACCACTGGAAAAACCATAGCCTTCACTAGATGGACCTTTGTTGGCAAAGAAATGTCTCTGCTTTTCAATAAGCTGTTTAGGTTGGTCATAACTTTCCTTCCAAGGAGTAAGAGTCCTTTAATTTCATGTCTGCAGTCACCATCTGCAGTGATCTTGGAGCTGCAAAAAATAAAGTCTGACACTGTTTCCACTCTTTCCCCATCTATTTCCCATGAAGTGATGGGGCCAGGTGCCATGATCTTCGTTTTCTGAATGTTGAGCTTTAAGCCAACTTTTCGACTCTCCTCTTTCATTTTCCTCAAGAGGCTTTTTAGCTGCTCTTCACTTTCTGCCATAAGGGTGCTGTCATCTGCATATCTGAGGTGACTGATAATTCTCCCGGCAATCTTGATTCCAGCTTGTGGTTCTTCCAGTCCAGCATTTCTCATGATGTACTCTGCATAGAAGTTAAATAAGCAGGGTGACAATATACAGCCTTGACGTACTCCTTTTCCTATTTGGAACCAGTCTGTTTTTCCATGTCCAGTTCTAACTGTTGCCTCCTGACCTGCATACAGGTTTCTTAAGAGGCAGGTCAGGTGGTCTGGTATTCCCATCTCTTTCAGAATTTTCCACAGTTTATTGTGATCCACACAGTCAAAGGCTTTGGCATAGTCAATAAAGCAGAAATAGATGTTTTTCTGGAACTCTTTTGCTTTTTTGATGATCCAGCAGATGTTGGCAATTTGATCTCTGGTTCCTCTGTCTTTTCTAAAACCAGCTTGAACATCTGGAAGTTCACGGTTCACATATTGCTGACGCCTTGCTTGGAGAATTTTGAGCATTACTTTACTAGCATGTGAGATGAGTGCAATTGCACAGTAGTTTGAGCATTCTTTGGCATTGCCTTTCTTTGGGATTGGAATGAATAATGACCTTTTCCAGTCCTGTGGCCACTGAGTTTTCCAAATTTGCTGGCACATTGAGTGTAGCACTTTCACAGCATCATCTTTCAGGATTTGAAACAGCTCAACTGGAATTCCATCACCTCCACTAGCTTTGTTCATAGTGATGCTTTCTAAGGCCCATTTGACTTCACATTCCAGGATGTCTGGCTCTAGGTGAGTGATCACACCTTCATGATTATCTTGGTCGTGAAGATCTTTTTTGTACAGTTCTTCTGTGTATTCTTGCCACCTCTTCTTAACATCGTCTGCTTCTGTTATGTCCATACCATTTCTGTCCTTTATCGAGCCCATCTTTGCATGAAATGTTCCCTTGGTATTTCTAATTTTCTTCAAGACATCTCTAGTCTTTCCCATTCTGTTGTTTTCCTCTATTTCTTTGCATTGATTGCTGAAGAAGGCTTTCTTATCTCTTCTTGTTATTCTTTGGAACTCTGCATTCAGATGCTTATATTTCCTTTTCTCCTTTGCTTTTCACTTCTCTTCTTTTCATAGCTATTTGTAAGTCTTCCCCAGACAGCCATTTTGCTTTTTTTGCATTTATTTTCCATGGTGATGGTCTTGCTCCGTGTCTCCTGTACAATGTCATGAATCTCATTCCATAATTCATCAGGCACTCTATCTATCAGATCTAGTCCCTTAAATCTATTTCTCACTTCCACTGTATAATCATAAGGGATATGATTTAGGTAATACCTGAATGATCTAGTGGTTTTCCCTACTTTCTTCAATTTAAGTCTGAATTTGGCAATAAGGAGCTCATGTTCTGAGCCACAGTCAGCTTCCAGTCTTGTTTTTGCTCCCTAGGTGACTACAAAGACCATAGCTTTGATTAGATGGACCTTTGTCAGCAAAGTGATGTCTCTGCTTTTTAATACACTATCTAGGTTTGTCATAGTTTTTCTTGCAAAGAGCAAGCGTCTTTTAATTTTATGACTGTAGTCATCATCCACAGTGATTTTGGAGCCCAAGAAAATAAAATTTGTCACTGTTTCCCCATTTATTTGCCATGAAGTGATGGGACCAAATGCCATGATCTTAGATTCTGAATGTTGAGTTTGAAGCCAGCATTTTCCACACTCCTCTTACACCTTCATCAAGAGGCTCTTTAGTTCCTCTTCACTTTCTGCCATTAGGGTGGTGTCATCTGCATATCTGGGGTTATAGATATTTCTCCCAGCAATCTTGATTCCAGCTTGACCTTCATCCAGCGTTTCACATGATGTACTCTAATATAGGTTAAATAAGCAGGGTGATAATATACAGTCATGACCAGTCCATTGTTCCATGTTTGGTTCTAACTGTAGCTTCCTGACATATATACAAGTCTCTCAGGAGACAGGTAAGATGGTCTGGTAATCCCACATCTTGAAAAACTTTTCCATTTGTTGTGTTTCACACAGTGAAATGATTTAGCAGAAGTAGATGTTTTGTTGTTGTTATTTTTGTTGTTGTTGTTGTTGTTTTTTTTTTGAAATTCTCTTTGATCTCTAGTTCTTCTGCCTTTTCTAAATCCAGCTTGTACATCTAGAAATCCTTGGTTCATGTATTGTTGAAGCCTAGCTTGAAAGATTTTGAGCATTACCTTGCTAGCATGTAAAATGAGTGCAACTGTGTGGTATTTTGAACATTCTTTTGCATTGCCTTTTTGGGGGATTGGAATGAAAACTGACCTTTTCCAGCCTTGTGACCACTGCTGAGTTTTCCAAATATTCTGGCATATTGAGTGCAGCACTTTCACAGCATCATCTTTTAGGATTTGAAATAACTCAACTGGAATTCTATCACCTCCACTAGCTTTGTTGGTAGTAATGCTTCCTAAGACCCACTTGACTTCATACTCCAGGATATCTGGCTCTAGGTGAATGACCACACCATTATGGATATCTGGGTCATTAAGACCTTTTCTGTGTATTCTTGCCACCTCTTCTTAATATCTTCTGCTTCTATTTGATCCATATCATTTCTATCCTTTATTGTGTCCATCTTTACATGAAATGTTCCTTTGGTATCTCTGATTTCCATGAAGCGATCTCTAGTCTTTCCCATTATATTAGTTTCCTCTATTTATTTTGTTTTCCTCTATTTCTGCCAAGCTTATTAGGGACTTTACCACACAAGCTATGGGAACTGGAACTCTTCCCAACCTCCAGTGAGCACTGAAGATAGTTTTGTCTGTTTCTCTGTGGTGGTTTTTCCCCACACGTGGTAATTCCCTGACTTTGATGCCCAGGTCAGTGTTCAAAGACATGCAGATATTTGGAGCTATCTCTGAAGCTCTTTGCTCTCCAGTATTTTTGATCTGCAATTCTAGCCACCTGGCCTGCCTGAACTTTGTACTCTGTCTTCTCAGCTTAGTGAAGCCCTGGTCTGTGTTTCACTTCCCTCTTTGTTCTGCATCCTATAAACACTCTTGGCAGGATTCTGGGATACTTGCGGTCCTCACCTCATTTGTTTCTCTTTTCTTAAGCAACACTGCCTATGCAATTTTTCAACATCTAAGAATCATCATTTCAGTTATTCTGTTTAGATTTCTTTTGCTGTTTAAATCATGAGGAATTCAGTCTTCCTATTTCCATTAGGGCCAGAAGCAGAAACTCCATTTATTTATTATTAAGAGCTATTTTTCTGTGAAAGAAATTAATCATTCAATTCTTATGTATGGTATACTTTGTTTTTCCCATTTATAACTTTCTTTCAACCATATATGATGTTTTCTATTAATACATTTGTTAACTGTGAAAATCTTCATGTGTAAAATTTATCAATTTTATTGCATGCTACTTAAAATCATTTCCATTTAAATGATAAAATCATGCATGCATGTTTCCTTATTGTATGTTTGGTTTTCTTTTAACATTTACATACTGATTTATATGGAATTTATGTTGATGTTAGAATAAATTTAAGAATCCAGTGTAATGGCTAGACAGTTGTTTAAAATTCACTAATGGAATTATCTTTTCTAATGTATTTATTAGTTTCATCATCATGTTCAACTTGGTCTGTGTCTGTCTTTTTCCTCTGTTTTTCTCTTCGGTTTTTAATTCTGTTTCATTATTTTGACAGAAAATTCTTACACTAATACCATACTAGGTTCACTATTATATTTTATTAACTGGTAGGGCAAAAAATATTTTCTCATTACTCTCCATTTTTAAGATTTTCTTTTTCTCCCAGCCTCTTCCTGCCCTCTGCATCTGCTCTAAGGCTTGTTTGTTTAGGTGAACTTTAGACTGCATATTATCCAAGGTACAAAAATATCTATTTGGGACTTTGGGATTAGATTGGAGTTTTAGACTAATTTAGGGAATATTGACATCATTGGAATAGTCAATCTTCCTATAAAAAGAAAACTGATGTTTATTAATTTATCATGTAGTTTATGCATTTATATAACCATTTCATGCAAAGATGGGCTCGATAAAGGACAGAAATGGTATGGACCTAACAGAAGCAGAAGATATTAAGAAGAGGCGGCAAGAATACACAGAAGAA
>SJXO01007029.1:0-36191 GCA_006408615.1 Connochaetes taurinus
GAGCAGGAGTCCTGTCTTGCTCAGGCTGTGCATTGAGGTGGGAGGGTTTAGTGCTCAGAATAGAAACTGCTCCCGGCCATGTAAACGGTGGAAAATGCTGTAAACACAGTCAAAGCCTCCGTGGGGGGTTGGTCTCCTGCCTCTTCCCACTCAAACTCCCTAAATTTTCTTATCCCTCCCTGTTCCTTTCCTCCTCTCAATCCACCCCTCAGAAAAATGAATCTCAGAGGACTTAGATGGAAAGGACCTTAGGGTTTTCTGGATAACACCCTTCTCATTCAAAACACAGGGGAGACAGGTCCAGAGGATGGGGCAAGGTCAAGGTCATGGACTGATGAGGTCTGTGGCCAGTCTAAGACTTTGTTCTGATGGCTTGAAGAGTCTCAGCTCTGGAGCCTACAATGAATACAGGCTCTGCTGCTCTTTAGCTGTGAGCCAGTGTTTCTGTTCAGTCACGCAGCTGTGCCCAACTCTTTGTGACCCTATGGGCCGAAGCACACCAGGCTTCCCTGTCCTTCAGCACCTCCTGAGCCAGTGTGCAAGTAGCTAAATTCTATGTGCTTTGATTTCCCATTTGTAATGTGTAATTGTAAAGACCCCGCCTCACAGGCCTCAAGAATTAGAGAAGATGGACTTGCAGAAAACTGACCGCCCCGCACACACTCAGGTCTCATTTCTACCCATTGTTGTTGCCTTGTTGTTGACAAGGCTCTTTGCCTTGAGCTCTTTCTACTGCACAAAAACCTTCTTTGTTGTGTACGGAGAACATATCTCCTGGCTTCCGATTCTGATGGACTTCGCCATGCTTCTCCTGTCCCAGAAGAGACAGTGGTGGACCCGGTGATACGCTAGTGCTTTTGAAGCTCACCGTGAATCTTCCTGCCTAGGCCTCCCTCTGAATTCATCTCTCATGAATATTGTCTGCAGTTTCATTATAATGCTTATATCTGCCTCATGTCAGCCACACATCCTTCTATGGGATGAGACAGTAAGCCGGACTCATCCCTTTAGCCCAGCACTTCGCATGGTGCGTAGCTCACTAGGAGGAGCTTAATGGAGATCTGTTCCTTAAATGGCCTCTTGTCCCTAGCAACCTGGTCTCTAAGTTTATACTGGTGTTGCTGGCCAAAAAGAAAGATGTAGTTCACATTGAGAGGGAGAACCCGAGACCTGGGACCTGTTAACATCTCACTGGGTCTCCTGGAAAGTGAAGCGACTGTGGGCTTGTGGCAGCCTCAGCCTCACTCTGGACGGCATGCAGCCTCAGTCAGAGGCAGTCGTTTAGGGACAAATGAATCATCCCAGGCATTGCCTATTTACTTTACTTGTCATCTTCTCTTTAAAGGGGAATTTGATTTCAGACTCGCAGAGGCTGTCAGTATCCATTAGTTGGTAGCCATTTCATTGGATGGGCTCTTGCACCCGCCGCAGTGCATGTCAGAGCACGTCCGCAGTTCTGACACCGCCACAGCCCCAGATCTCCATTCTCTATCTCCAGAGACTCTACGAATTTCCCAGAAGATCTAGCTGTTAAAAACAAACAACCAACCACACAGCCTATCTTTAGACTCAGTATTGGATTTTCCTTGGACCTGCTTTGACGTCTGGGCACATACTCCCTGTTAACGTGCCCAGCTGGGCATTGCTGAGGCTTGCAGCTGGGAGAAACTTTACGGATGACCTCATTTCTCAGCAGAGCCCAGTGGGACCATACTCCTGGCTTCCTGGAAGCTTCCTTTTATAAAGGCTGTTTTCACTTTTAGCCTAATATGAAACTCACAGCATAATGTTCCCCTTAAATGAAACTTGGCTTCTCAGAAATCCACTTCCCGCTTGTGCAAAGGTCTTTACTAATCAATTCTTTCTTCTTCTCCAGACAACGAGAAAATAACCAGCCAGACAAATCCCACGGGAGCAGCCCTCATCCAGCCAATGGGGACACTACTTCTTTGTCTTCCAAGAATGTTAGTTTTTCCTCCCCTCTCCAAGTGGCCAAACAGCTGGGTCTCCATTGACAGGGCAGCAGCTCAAATCTCCAGCTGACCCCAGGGCTTTGAGGGGAAGATGCAGGCTGGATGACTGTCCAGTTTGCAGAGAGAGGCTGACATTCCATGCAGGCGGTGGATGGCGCAAGATGTTCTCCCATTTGGACACACAAAATAGCACATTTCCTTTGAGAGAACAGTAAGGTGTGGAGGGGTAGAACTCCAGAAAAAGAGGTTCAAGTCTGTTCCTGGGACATATATGTCATTGGCAAGGTTTGGACTCCATGCTGAGCTGAAAGGGGTAGGTGGGGCTTTGAGACGCCCGCAGAAAGAGAGCTGCTGCTGCTAAGTCGCTTCAGTCGTGTCCGACTCTGTGCGACCCCGTAGATGGCAGCCCACCAGGCTCCGCCGTCCCTGGGATTCTCCAGGCAAGAACACTGGAGTGGGTTGCCAGTTCCTTCTCCAGTGCATGAAAGTGAAAAGGGAAAGTGAATTTGCTACATTTCAGCAAAGCTGACCAGGGAGCCAGCAGAAGATTCCAGAATGGTCATAGGCACTCATGTTCTAAAAGAGGAGCGTCAGAGGCTGGAGGCTGATGTTTGGTAAGTCCCTGCCAGCAACCAGGCGCTTTATCTCATTTAAATCCTTATATTTAACTCTCAAGCAGTTCCTAGAGGTAGGTACTCTTATTATTTCCTTTTTCCAAATGGGGAAATGGAGGTTCAGAGGGATTCCATGAGCTCTGCCCACAGGGCGGGCGAGAAGCGGAGGTAGGGCTCCAGACTACACTCTGTGCACCCGATGGCCAGCGTCCTCACCCACACGCGCCGCGCCTCCACGGCCGCACCCACACACGCTGTCTTCATGGTTGTGCCACGCGCGCCGCGCCTCCACGGCTGCGCCACAGCAATTAGGAACAAGACTCGGGGACTGGCAACATAAGGAACTCGGGGGACACTCTCCCCACAAACCAACTATTTAACTGGGGGAAATTAAAAGTATCAATTATTTAAGATCTCTGGAAATTGTCCTAAAGGCATATAGCAAATGGAGAAATGTTCATTCAAGAAAATCTATTAAATCCTGGTGAGAACAGAGAGGGTGTGTGGCATTTGAACCATGACCCATTGGCTTACTCCCTCTCAGCTCTCTCTCTTGGAAGTTACTCCAGGTACAAGGATGGCTGATAACACAGAGGAGCCCTCTCTCTCCAATTCTACTTTACATTACAGTATTCCCTCAAGCATTTGATAAATCCACTAACCTTTCATGATAAAATCACTCAACAACTTGGAAATAGAGAGAAACTTCTTCAACCTTGTAAAGACATCTACAAAAAGCTGAGTTAACATCATACTCGATGGTGAAAGATTGCCTTCTCTACGACTCAGAAACAAGATAAAGACGTCTGTTCTTACTCTAGCCAATGCTGTACTGGTGGTGGTAGCTAGGAAAATCAGGCGAGAAGGGGAAAAGGCTTCAAAAGACACTTCAAGAAAAAGAAAAGGCAATCCACAGAGTAGGAGAAACTATTTGACATCTCATACCTGATAAAAGTCTAGTATCCATAATATATTAAAAGCTCTTTTCTTACAATTCAAAATAAAAAGACAAACAGTCCAATTAAAAAAAGGGCAAACCATTTGGATGGCTGTTTCTCAAAGACGGTATAGAAATGGCCAATAATTATGTGTAAAGTTGCCCCAACCCATTAGCCATTAAGTAAATGCATATCAACGGAGAAGGCAATGGCACCCCACTCCAGTACACTTGCCTGGAAAATCCCATGGCTGGAGGAGCCTGGTGGGCTCCAGTCCATGGGGTCGCTAAGAGTCGGACACGACTGAGCAACTTCACTTTCAGTTTTCCCTTTCATGCATTGGAAAAGGAAATGGCAACCCACTCCAGTGTTCTTGCCTGGAGAATCCCAGGGACGGGGGAGCCTGGTGGGCTGCTGTCCATGGGGTCGCACCGAGTCGGACACGACTGACGCGACTTAGCAGTAGCAGCAGTAACAACATATCAAAACCATAATGAATGAATGACTATAATAAATCAGACAATAACAAATGTTGGTGAGAATATGGAGAAATCAGAACCCTCATACATTGTCGATGGTAGGGTAAAATGACACAGCCCCTTTGCAAGAGAGTTTGGCAGTTTCTCATGATGTTAAACATTGATTTACCACTTAACCAAGCAGTTCCACAGCCAGGTATATATCAGGGAAATGAAAATGCATGCTCACCCTAAAACTCGAACATGGGGATGTTCACAGCAGCATTATTCATGATAGGCACAAAATGGAAACAACGCAAGAGCCCATCAAGAGATGAGTGCAAGCTGTGCCTCCGTATAAGCGCGTGCAGCCGTGGAAGGGGTAGAGTGAGACGTGCGTTACGACGTGGACGAAGCTTGAGAACACTATGCTGCGTGAACGGAGCGAGTCTCACGAGACCACGTTGTAGGATCCCGTTTGCACGGAATGTCCAGAGCAGGAAAGCCTAGGAAGACAGGAAGTGGACTGTGGTTGCTTAGGGGAGGAGTGGAGGAGGGTGGGGAATAATTGCTAATGAGTAACAGACATTGTGTAGGGGTGATGAAAATGTATTATCTTAGGTTGTAGTAAACCCAATTATGAATACAACAAAGAACGTTCAATTAGACACTTTGGCGAACTGTATGGTACTTGAACTATATCTCAATAAAGATATTTGAAAAATTAAAAAATAATCCTTTAGTACTGATAGGAGAGAGACTAGAATACTAGCTCCCCCTCTCCCCCACTGACCGCAGAGCATGGCTCCTCATTACTGGGGGCCTGCTTTGACCCTCTGCAGAAGCTGGAGTGTGGTGTCTGCACCCTCTCCAGGCTCAAGCCCTGGAATCTGGAGCTGCGACCTGCGTCGGCCTTGCCCTGGAGACAAGCCTTGTTGATGTTCTCTCACTGTGAGGCCCCACAGCAACAAGCACTCACACCGACTTGGGTGATAGGTAATCTGAAAAAGCACTTTCCCCATCTTTCTTGGAAGACTCTGCACCTATTCTGAGAGAAGTGCTGTTATTCCTACTTAACAGGGGAGCCTGGAAGCAGAGAGGTGAAGAGCTTGGTGGAGGCCCGTCACCGTGTTAAGGGCAGATTTAAGAGCCGCCCCTCGCCCGCCCCCGCCTCCGCCCAGTGCGCCGCTTCCAGCACTTCTCTTCTCCATCTGCGCCTCGTCTGCTCTGCCTTCTGCTGGGAAGGTGGGGCAGGCCACCCCAAGGTCAGCCCTGCTAGTCCTTGTCTCTCCGTGAGATGGACGTCAGGACATCTTCATGAGGACAGCGGTAGACAAGGGTGCGGTTTCGTGTTTTGAACTGAGAATCAAATGGAGACGAGGCGATTGCCTGCTTTTGAGGAAGGTGCTACTTTCTTGCCTGGTCCGTTGACAGAGATGAGGGCTCTGGTCTATGAATGACCTCATCCAAGCCTGTTTTGCAGGGTGAGGTGGGGTCAGCAAGAAGAGTGCTGAAGAACTTTACCTTGTTAACCTCGGTAAGTTCGTAGTCACCTAAGCCTCTAGTGCTCCATACCCAGCAGATTCCCTGTCCTGATAGCAGGCGCCAGGAAGCCTTAGCGTGCTAGTGTTTATTGCTCAGTCATGTCTGACTCTTGCAACCCCATGGATTGTAGCCTACGAGGCTCTTCTGTTCGTGGAATTCTCCAGGCAAGAATACTGGAGTGGGTAGCCATTCCCCTCTGCAGGGGATCTTCCTGACCCAAAAATCAAATCCAGGTGTCCTGCATTGCACACTGTCTGAGTCCCCAGGGAAGCCCACCAGGAAACCTAGAGCTTCCAGAATATCCCCCGGAGCTCCCAGTGCCCACCTCACGGACGATGCCGTAGCAGACGTTTATTAAACATCTCTTAATAAACTGAGCTGTTTACTAGCGGGGTCTGAAGGCTCTGAGATTGTGCTTCCCAGCTGCTTACTGAGACCGGGTCACCGATCTAGCTCAACTGACTTGGGGCTGAGAAGGGGGCAGGAGCATCGTGTTCCCTAGAGGCCTGTGCAGTGAGGGTGTCTCTGCCCCTCACCTCCGCCCTCTCCCCCCATGACAGGTGGGGCCCTTAACTCCTCCCCACTTGGGCTCCCTGGGTGCACAGCAGGCCAGCCTGAGGACCTTGGCTCATTACGAATCCAGCACAATCCCTGCCTACACATACCCATGATCCATATTACTCATTCTCCCCGGACAGTGACTCCTGAAGTTCCTCCTTGGTGGCGGGTAAAGAAACAACTCTGCAGCCTTGGTTTTACAGAAGAACTATTCACCCCCCGCAACCCAGGAAGGAGTGTACTTGTTTGGGACACTTGCTGTGTTTAGGCACCACACTGATGCCAGCTCCTGCTTGGCTATTTCCGTACATTTGTGAAATAACTTGTAGGGAATGTGGAAAAGTGTACAAGAATAAGCACATGTTTCTTACCGAAACCTCAAAGCATGTGCTCTAAGGTTTATTCTGCAGAATCCTAGTGTTTGCTCATACACACGAACGGGGAAGCATTATAATATAATTGCTGGTTAATTAAGATTGCTTATGAAGAATAGCACGTCTGTTCTGCCTTGCAACCACCTGAAGGACCACAGCACACTTTTCGGAAATATATACTGCAGTTCCCTTCGCTGAATGTTTGATTCAACTTTATTTGCGCATTCTGGGTTAGCTGTCGCTTCTCTGGCCCTGTGGTGCAGAGCTGGGCTGTCGCCTGCCCACTCTCCTATCTTCCCTCTTTCCCCTGCTCTTCCTTCCTTCTCTCCCATTTTGAACAAACATACATTTCTCACCTCTCCTGCTACCTAAGTCACCAAGCAGGCCAGAGCCGAGTCTCCATGCTGTGTGAGTCTGCAAGGCACCGCCCGGGGGGCCCCTGCACACGGCGGGCGCCTCGTCCTGTCTGCTGGCGTTCCTGGCCGAAGCTTGTCGGCTCAGTCTCTCTTAGTTTACATCATCTGCCTGGAATCTTGAGCACCCATGTGGTGGGATCCGGGGAGCCCTCAGCGATGCTTCTGGAGTGAGCGTCGGTCTCCCGGCCCAGCTCTCCCTGCAGTGAGCACAGAGCTGCATTGTCCCCCTGAGCGGCTCTGTGACTTCTGCTGCCGGGCGCCAGCACGGAGCACGCAGAGAATGCGGCCTGCTGCTCGGCACTGCTCCCACCCTGGGGGTTTGCCACCTTGCCTTCCTTCCCTGCTTCCCATCCTGAACACTCTCAGTTGGAGTTCGGGACCATGGCGGTCGTCAACACCTGCCTTTGAGATGCATAAGCTGCCAGAGCACCGCTGGGCCTGCAGAGCTGAGATGTGCCATCAGAGAGGAGATGCGCCGTGCCGGTGTAGAGTGTAGGATCCGGTGTCAGGAGCCGAAGAAGCCCCAGGACTTCTGGGTTGATGCCTTGTGTAAGGTGAGAGTGATGCTCTCCTTCAGGGAAGCACCAGGACTTCTCCGGTCTGGGTCCAGGAGGGAGGAACCTGTGAGGGCTCGAGGCAGCGTGAGCGTCATCTGTGCCGCCCTCGTGGTCTCCACAGGACCTGTCTTGCTGCCCAGTGGCCCCAGAGGCCCAGCCGCCATGGGGATGTCTGGTAACCCCTGAAGAGCTGGCCCATGAAGACTCTGAGCTTCCCCGAGGGGCCCTGGACACCAGGAAATTCCTGGCAGGACCGTCTATCTATGCAGACTCCTTGCTGAGCATCCGCCAGCCCAGAAAGGGCAGCTCAGAAGAGGCCGGGGCTCGAGAGGGCAGAGAGGAAGAGTGGGGCCGCACGGGGCGGGATGATGGGGGTGGTGTCAGAGGTGGCCTCCTCCGGCTCACTGTCCCCATCGTCCGGGCCTTCTGCCAGGGCCGGGCTGATTCTCACCACGCTGTCCTCAAACTGCACCTGCTTCCTCTTGGCCAGTGAGCCAGCTGGCTCCAGAGGCAGCTCCGTCGGGGTGTCCGGGCGCCGGAGGGCGCTGGGCTTCCTCGTCCCCTTCAGGATGCTCTTCACGTGGATGAAGAGGGAGCCAGGGCCCTCCTTGAGGGCTCCGTGGAAGGTGTAGGTCTGCTCGGTGTCCCCAGAGCCGGTGGTGCTCACCACGCTGCCGGAGGGGTCTGTGTACTGCTCCGGGGGGGCCAGCACCTCTGCTGCAGCCTTGCTCTTTTTCCGCTTACTCAGCAGGAAGTAGGCCAGACCGGTGATGATGAGCATAGAGCCTGGGAGAGATCTGGGAGGTCAGGATGCTGGACACATCCTCGAGAAAAGCCAGATGCCCACCGTCCCTGCGCAGGCGGCCTGTGCAGCCACGCTTAGGCCCCCAGTGCTCCAGCCCACACACTAACTTGTCCTCACCACCCACATCAGACCCTGTGGCAGGCTGCTGCCTGGCCAGCGGGGGATGTCAGCGGGCCAGTCTGTGCTGGGGTCTTCACGGCGATCGTTAGCCAGGAGGCCGTGTGCCTGAGGCCCCCTTCATGTAGGAAGCTGATTCCTGTGCTGTTCCTGCCTGTCCTGCCTGCACTGTGCTCAGCCTCCCTCTCAGAGGTGGCTTGCTGTGTCTGGACCTGCAGTGCCTTCAGCAAACCTGGACTCTAGGTTGGATCAGAGCTTCCTTCTATTCCCAGGAGTGGGGACAACCTCCTTTACTACCACCTGCCTCCAGTAAACACAGGAAGTTGCAAAGCCCTTCGGGTGCAGCTGGCACCGTGTTCACGTCCCTCCTGGCCCCTCACGTAGCCTCCAGGCCAGAGGCCCCTCTGTCTCCTGCTGGGAGCCCCTCCTTGTCCAGAGGAAGGCGTGAAGGTGGCTCTCCTGCCTGCCAGGGCCGGAGCCTCCTGTGTATCTCACACTCTCTAAAGGTAGGAGGTTGTGGCTCAGTCTGACCTTGGCAGTGCTGAGTCTGACTCTAGTGAAGGCTGCCTGGAGTGGCCCTGAGACGAAGCTCTGCCTTTGAACCTCGTTTCCAAAGGCAGTCAGCTTCCTGGCATTTTAGATGGGCATTGAGGAGGGGTGCAATTTTCACAGCTAGGGAGGGGAGAGAAGCGTCCCAGCAGAAAAAGTCATCATTGAAACCCAGGAGGTAGAAGCATCCATTTCTGGCTTCTGAGGTCAGAAAACTGGGCTGGCTAGCAGGGTGAGTAGAGGGGCATAAGAAGAGGGGTTTGAGGGCCTTTGGGGGTCCCATTTAGTGTGCCTTTCAAACCAGACTGAAGAGTTTGGACCTGAATGGATAGGGGCTAAGGAGACACAAGGGTTTGGATGGAGAAGTGATCATCTCGCGCACCCTCTGAAAGCTTAGATCACACACAAGAATTGGAGAAAAGGTCAGTTTGCTTTTGTGGGTGTAACCTCTGGACATTTACAGGAAAAATGCGTTTCCTGGGACGTTCCTGTCTCTTGATCAATTCCTCATCCCGACGATCTATGCCAGGAAGGGGCCAGTGGCGCCCGAGAGCCAGCATCACTGGAGGCCCGTGAGAGGGGGTTCAGAGCCTCCTGCTCAGAGCCTGCCCTCGGCCAGAGTCTGCCTGCCTCCACTACCTCCTGGAGCTCCTACCTGGGATGGTCACATGCCAGACCAGGACGGGGTGGAGGAAGCAGGCCACCGAGAGCAGCATGTAGGCCAGGAACCTCTGGAAGCAGCCCAGCCAGCGGGCCTTCTCTCTTGCTCTGTAGGCCAGGGACCCTGGCTGACACCTGCGGGGAGGAAGTCCAGGATTGGCAGGAAGTAGGGAGGTGCCCGGAAAAGTCCCCGCAATGTAACAAGCCCTCAGAGTCTGGGATTGGGTTCCATTATTGGCAGTGTTCTTTGCAGTGGCCCCTGGCTGAACTCCTCCCGGGAGGTGAACTCCTCACTGTGGATTTCACAGTTAGGGGGCCTTGCCTGAGCCTCTCCAGAGGGTCTCCAACAGTTTTTCTGAAAGGCCGTGCAGCCACAGCTGTTTGATCCAGCGAGAGGAAGGTAAATGCTCTCAGGAGGCTGCACAGGTGGTGGGAAGGAGCAGGCGCCTCAGGGGCACCTTGTGAGGCCCCCAGTGCATTGGGAAATTGTGCAGCGCAGCGGACCCTCGGCTGCGACAGTTGGAGGGCTGTGCATTGTACTGGACACATGGGCGACCGGGCTGGAATCCAGCTGCACCCTGCTCAAAGGACCTTGCCTAGACGTGAGATGGCATCGGTCTAGAGGGGCTTCTCTGTTACCTGGCATGCGAGGACCACACATGGGGCTTCTCTGTTACCTGGCATGCGAGGACCACACATGGGCCTGGTAGAGGCCTGATACTGCGCAGGTTTCCTTGAGGATGCTTCCTCCAAGTTGCAAAGGAAGTTAGTGTTTGCATTTGATTCCACCTCCTTCACCCTCTGAAGTGGCCTGAAGCCAGACTTTGCACACAGCCCAGGCTTGCTTTGCAGGAATGGTAAGGCTGCGTTATGTGGGACCAGAGCCTTCTGCCACGGTCCATTGGTGCCCCCTGGTGGTCATTATTTTGTTACAAACCCAGGGTGGGAATGGAGGAAGTCCAGAGAGGGCAGAACACCTCTTTGGGGGGAGGGCAGCACCCTCCCCTGCCCTGAGACGCTGCAAGGGTCCCTTAGCAGTGGTGTTCCGCAGAAATAGGGGAAGACTTCTGCCTCAGAGCTAGTGCCCCTGGGAGGCAGCCAGTGGCCTTGTGAGATGCCGGGACAGCGGGATTTGAAGCCTGACTCTTCACGCTGACCGCCTAGGACACAGCTGTGTAGGTTCTGGGAAAGTGGTCCAGGACTTCTCCTCGGCCACACCGACGACAGCTTCTGTGAGCTGAGCCCGAGTGGGCAGAGGCCCAGGCCTCTGTGGCCACGTGGCCTCCCAAGACCCTGCTGGGTCTGCAGTCCTGCCCCACAGACGGGCCTGGAGGCCAAGGCCTGGACTCGCCCCTGCGTCCTGGCGGGAGGCAGAGTCCGCGCTCAAAGCCAGCTCCGCATGCTCCAAGCTGGCCTTCTGTGGGGTCTGCCCCTTGGTGGCTGACTCAGGTGGCGGGGACGGTGACTGGGTGTTTCCGGAGGATGAGGACGACTCTGCAAGTGGACTCTGGGTGGGGTCAGGCCCTGATGGGTGTGTCAGTCCACTCCCTGGTTGGGGGAAGGGGGAAGGGGGCCACTGAGCCCCGTGAGCCTGAGCCCAAGTCTGGGCGGGGGCTCACTGCAGGGTCGGGGGGGAACCCAGGCACCGCTGCTCCGGGAGCGGAACACTCTGCAGCTGTGTGCTCTTGGGTGGAGGCATCTGGGGTGTTTGGGACTGGGGGTGTCAGGGGAGCTCCAGAGGCTACTTACTGGAAGCAGACGGACAGCAGCTGAGCCACAAAGTAGGCCCCTTCGCTCACGGAGACGGCGGCTCCTGTGAACCTGTGTGCAGACAGGTGAGGGAGGCCAGACACACTCTTCACGTTCCCTGGGAGTTTTCTCACAGCACCCTGGCCTCCTGGGCTTCTGTGCATAGCTGAACAACGGACCGGGACTTTCTTGACTGAATCCTGCCATCCAGCCAACAGCCACTAGGAGCTGCCTGGATGCCAGGCCCTGGGCTGGGCTGGGCTGGGCCTTAGCAGGAGGCTGGGGCCCAGAGGGCAGTGAGGCCCGAGGCAGGCGCGACCACCTTGGCCCAACACTGCTGCTGGGACACTGGCAGGCGTATCCATCCACCCAGGGTCACCAGGACTGTGGGGGAGTGAGGCAGCCATGTGGCCAGGAGGAAGGCCTGCCCTGCCTCTGGGCTCCAGGAGGATAGCGTGCGGTGGCCAGGGGCAGGCTCACTGAGGCAGGGAGGGCCTTCGGAGCCAGGGCAAGCCACTCTGTCTGGCAGGGGCTCCTGGGCTCGGGAGGCATGAGGGGAAAAATGCCAGGCTCAGGGAATGCTGGAGTGACTGGGAAGGCTCTCTTGTGCTCTGCAGGATGGAGTAATGGCTTGGAGGGACGGTGACATGGGTGAGTTTGAGAAAGAGTCAGAAGTTCCAGGGGTATAAACAGGGATAAGAAAGAAGGCAGAGGCCAGAGGATGACGGAGGAGCGCAGGCTGGAGGCTGTGGGACCCACTGAAGAGCGTCAGAAGGACCTAGTTTTAAGTGGCTGAAGTGGTGGAGTGGAGATGGACCGGAAGGGCAGAGTGGGATTGGGAGCTGACGGGTGTGATCCGTGTATTAACAGCAAGCCAAGGAGGCTGCCCTGCGGAGCAGCCCTGGGGAGGGCTCCTTGGACACAGACCAGAGCCCAGTGATGCAGGCGGGTGTGGAGGGAGCAGGTGGGGCGGAGGACGCAGCCTGGTGTGCTGCAGGCAGACTGGTGGTCCCTCAAGATGGCCTGCTGAGAAGCTGGGTTGTCAGAACCGGCAGGGAAGGGACCCCAGGCTCTCCTCACCCCTGCACAGGTTTTTTTCCCTCTAGGGGGCGTTTGCAGAGGCAACTGGCAGAAGAGAAAGACAGAGGTTGAGAAACTAAAGGGACCCAGGTGGATGACTCTGGGCCCTGCTGGTCTTGGGCTTGGTGATGTGGGCTGAGCTGCTTACCCCTCTGAGTTCTTTTAATTTGCAAAACAGACTATATAATGTGCACTTCTGTAACTCTGACGAAGGTAAAGGACATAACGTAAGTACATTTAACATTTAACTCTATATGCTTGGCATGTAGAGGATCTCAAATAGAGAGTCCTTTGAACTGATTCCCATCTCTCTAAAAACAAGAGCTTGCTTAATGTTTGCTGAATAAAGAAATGATTGATGAGATGGATAGATGGATGTATGGATGGGTAGGTGGAGGAGTGGGTGGGTGAATAGATGGATGGGTAGGTGGAAGGGTGGGTGGGTGGATGGACGGATGGATGGATGGATGGATAGAATGCTGATTGGTTGGTTTATGGGATGATCTGTCTAAAGTCTTTTCCAAACAAGAGGATATTCCAGAAGCCCCCGCTACTCCTTTCACTTTTGGTACAGAATGGAGCTCGTGTGGGATGTGGGAGGCGCTGCAGGTGAATCTCTGCAGAAGGACTGGGGTAAGCTGGACGAGAACATACTGGCAGAGAGGGGCCCATGTACACATACTCACAGCAGGTAGAAAGCCAGGCTTTTGAACTGTCCCCGGAGGAAGGTCTCAGTGCCCACGCCGATCAGCACTAAGGGAGGAGGAAGAGGAGGGAAGTGTGGGCCCGGGGGCTCCAGCCATGGCGCTGCCTTGTGGAGGCTCCTTGGCCATGAAGTGAGCCATCCCCTGGGCACTGGGAGCCAGGGGTTCTCTTCTCCATGTGGCACAGGGAGCTGTGGCTGGGGAGGAGGGCAAGGAAACTTCTGGCTTGGTCTCTGGGAACTGGAGGAGGTGGCCTCCTGAGCCCACCTGCAGCTTGGGCATAAGCCCAGAGGCCTTTTAATCCAGCCTCCCCAGAGAAGATGCCTGTCCCCTTCCACACTGGTCATGCCGCCACCCCGAGTGCCCCCTGCAACAGCCCACAGACAGGCCCCGGGCCCCGGGCTCCTCAGCTGCCCTCCAGGTGGAGTGGCGTCGAGGGCCTTCGCCGTCCTGCAGGCCCACGGTGCTGTGTGTCTGGGCCTCGGGGCTTGGCCGTGGGACCTGCCCCCACCCCGTTCCCTTGCCCGGGTCGCTGTTCTTGCTGTTTTCACGGCCTCGTTTTCACTTGCTGGCTTGGTGGCTGCATCGAACACTCTTGGTGCATCGTGTTGGACCCAGTGCTGATGAAGTCCCTGGAGTTTTGCTCAGACACAAGATCAAGATGCGGCTCAGCCTTGTGTCGCCTCCCATCTCTTCTTGGCAGTTGGTGTTTGTGCTCAAATACTTGAGCTTCCATTTGTCCAGGATGAATCCATCTCAGAGCCAGCTCTGTGGACCTGCTGGGTCCTGGCTGTCTCCTCACTCTCACGGCTTCACTCAGCCAGCCGCGGCTCCAGCCCATCTGCCCGAAGAAGGAAGCACGCCACAGACAGCGCGCAGGTTGTCTGCAGACGCTCTTCCCGCCGCAGGGACCCACGGACCAGACCTCTTTCTGGCCCCGCCTGGTTACAGCCATGCACCCTGTGCTACAGCCCAGGCACCCCACATGTCTCTCCGCAGGCTCTGGTGGCCCACACTGGTGTTTGCCAGACTGTGGCTTCACCTCGCCGGCCCCGCAGAAAGCGAGGGCTGAGCTGCCGCTCCCAGCTGCTGGCGGGTGGCCTCCGTCTCTGCTGCACTGGGCCTGCTTCCCCGGGCAGTGCCGCCTCTCCCTCTCCCTGATGGATCCCCTGTGTAAGCTCCCACGCTCGGGCCACCTGAGCTCTTGGTCCACGGCAGAAATTCTGACTTTTGACGTGCAGGGTTCTATCTCCAGCCGCTAGCCCTTCCTCCCCTCGCTTCGTGGTGGGATGCAGAAGTCCTTTAGGGAGAAGGGGACAGATATCTTCCGTCTAGGAAGGGGATACCAATGTATCCCTAGGGACTGGGTTCTAGTGCGCCCTGTGCTTGGGGGTCAGGGTGGTGGAGGACACCACACCTCTGTCCTCGTCGAGTTGTAACTGACTTCTGGCTTGTCCCAGGTTAAGAGTCGGGGATACCCTGAAGCTTCGTGTCTCTCTGCAGTGTTAACATAACCTGCAGAGCACTCAGTGGATCGCATACAATGCTTGTACATGTTCTGGTTCCTCCCAGCAGCCCCATGACTCAGGGAGTTCTATACGCCCCCTTCTACAGGGGTGGAGATGAGGCTCAGTGACCTTGTGTAGTTCTCCCAAGGACACATCTAGAAAGTAAAGGACCTACAAAACAAAATTGAGAATTCTAGCTCCAGGCATTGAACTATTTCCTGGTTTCCACTGTGGACCTCTGTGTGTGTGTGATGGAGTGTGTGTGTGTGTGATGCGTGTGTGTATATGTGGGTGTGATGTGTGTGTGTATATGTGTGTGTGATGTGTGTGTGATGCATGTGTTTGTGTGATGCGTGTGTGTGTGATGCATGTGTGTGTGATGTGTGTGTGTGATGTGTGTGTGTGATGCGTGTGTGTGTGTGATGTGTGTGTGTGATGCGTGTGTGTGTGATGCAGTGTGTGTGTGTGTGTGTGTGATGCGTGTGTATATGTGTATGTGATGCGTGTGTGTGTGTGTGGTGTGTGTGTGATGTGTGTGTGTGTATGATGCGTGTGTGTGTGATGCAGTGTGTGTGTGTGTGTGTGTGTGTGTGTGTGTGTGTGTGTGTGATGCAGCAAATATTCGTGTATTAGTTTTCACTGTGTTTTCTGCCCTGTTTTCGGCATTTGCATTTATTAACTTATTTAAGGGCTTCTCAAGTGCCTCTAGGGCAGGAAGATCCGCTGGAGAAGAGAAGGCAACTCACTCTAGGGTTCTTGACGGAGGAGCCTGGCGGGCTACGGTCCACCGGGTCACAAAGACTCGGACACGACTGAAGCGACTTAGTGTACCACACAACTTATTTAGTCCTCACAAGAGTTCTATGTGAGAGTACTATGTCACCCTCATTTTATATAAGAGGTGATGGAGGCGTAGAGAGTGTAAGTAAAACCAGCCCATCAGCCAGCCAGTCGTGGACGTCTAAGTCAGATCCTGCATTTTACTTTCAGTTTGCCAGTTAATAGTTCTGCTGATCTCTCTGAGGACTCAGTGAGTTAATTAATGCCAAGCACATCACAGGTGCTCAATGAAATCACTAATTTCTGGCACAAGAATACAGCCCAGCCCAGGTAAGGATCTTCCCACAGGGCCTGTGGGAAGGGACCCTCTGCCCAAGGCGATTCTTACGGTCGTTCACCTCTGGGGTGAGGCAGGGCCTTCTTTCACCTCTGTGCTCTTTGTACATTTGCACTGGCTCCTGGTGGATGACCAGCAGATGGCAGGAGAGGTTCTCGGGAACTCAGCCCCTTGCCCTAACTTGCACCCCTTTGGCACATGGAGAGCTATTTTGATGTCTTTAAACAGAGCCCAGTAGTCAAAGGGGCATTTCAGGAACACTCTAGAGGCAGTGCTTGTTTGTAGCTTAAAAAATGAGAATAGCAGGGACTTCCCTGACGCCCTAGTGGGTAAGATTCTGCACGTCGAGTGCAGGGGGTGTGGGTTTGAGAGCTGGTTGGAGAACTAAGGTCTGCCATGCTGCATGGCGAGGCCAAAAAAGAAAAAGAAAATTAAAAAATGAGAATAACAATAGGAAAAAGAGTTGGGTTGGAATCCTGGTTCTGAGTGGGTAATTGTGGATAAGTAGTTAAACCATGGAGAAGGAAATGGCAACCCACTCCAGTGTTCTTGCCTGGAGAATGCCAGGGACGGGGAGCGTGGTGGGCTGCCGTCTATGGGGTCACACGGAGTCGGACACGACTGAAGCGACTCAGCAGCAGCAGCAGTTCAACCATGGGGCTTCCCAGGTGGCGCTGGCGATAAAGAATCTGCCTGTCAATGCCGGAGATAGGCGGGTGTGATCCCCCGTCGGAAAGATCCCCTGGAGGAGGGCGTGGCCACCCTCTCCAGTGTTCTTGCCTGGAGAATCCCATGGACAGGGGAGCCTGGCGGGCCAGATCCATAGGGTCCCAAAGAGTCAGACATGACTGAAGAGATTTAGTACACGTGTCCTCACTTAGCCCAGCTGATCTGGGTTTGCCATGTGTGGAATGTGTAGAATTAGTTATATCTCCCAGAGTTGTTGCTTAGATTGGGGAAAATAATGCGTTTTGTGCTGAGAGATGTCAGGTGGTCCAGACACACGAGTGCCTTCCTCCCTCTGACTCTGGCCTGTTCAGCTCTCCCAGCCTCCGGGTAGCCCATTTTGGAGCAAGGGAAGTGAGGTCACCCTCCCAAGGGCTCTCAACCAACAATAAGCATGCTAGTTTTGCAAGCCCAGGGATAGAGGGAATGGCCTTTGGTTGGAGGAGGAGAGCAGGGGGCTGGAGTTGGGAGCATGACCCCCTCAGGCCAAGAGATCCACAGAGGATTCTCATGGGAGGCCTGTAAGGCCCTTTGACACTGGGGCCAAGGGTTCCCCTGCTTGATTCTCCTAGTTTTCAGGCTCATGTTCTCAAAGGCAGACCACTGACATTGTGGCAATGCTGATGGATGTGAAGTCTTTCCTCTCCTTTGTACCCATCTGTCTGCTTGTGGCCTTGCCCCTGCTTCCGCCTGGCCGCTGCCTGCCCAGGCTGCACGGCGTCTCCTGGCAGCTGTTTCTGGACTGTGTTTCCATCTCATCTTCTGTGGTTCTGCAGGGCTCTGCGTAAATGGGCCAACCTACATCAGCCACTCACCCCAACAAATGACGCTGGGGGTCTCGCCGTGAGCTGGGGCCGGGGATAGAAGAGCTGACAGTGTGAGGATGAAGGTGGGGGACAAAAGCCATCACGTCTCCCGGATCAAGGCTTCATTATAACAACAGCTCTATAAGAAAAACTGCCCCAGACCAGCCTTGATTCTGAGTTGCCTCGTTCTTTGTGCTGCAGGTGGTAGGGGTGCTGGGCCCACTGAGTGGCCTTAGACTCCTTCCATCCCTCCTGGCCACCCATCCTGTAGGGTCCTCTTGCCCTGGTCCCAGCCCAACAGAACCACTTACAAGCCCGCCCCGACACAGCCCGTCCCACCCCTCCATCTCGCTTCCCCTCACAGTCCCTGAGGAAGCATCCTTCCTGGAGTCTTGTTATAATCAGCATCTGTGGGAAAGCCTGGCCTCTTCATCTCATTTCCTGATTTCTTTCCCTCTTGTCTGGGCTGTGTCCAGCCACAGTACAGTATTTTCTTCTCCCAGAGGCCAGGGCTTTCTTCTGAGTTGCCATCCTGAGCTGTTTGTTCTAATCAGCCTTAGCAGGGATCAGAGATTCTAGACCTGCGGTGCAGGCCTGGGCCAGGCACACAGCAGAGCATATTTCCAGGCATCTCAAAGTCCCAGAGTGTGGTTGGACAGAAGTGTGGGTGGATGTGCTGGGCTGCAGCAAAGAGAATGGGAAGCTTGATCAGAAAAGCAGAATCCGGTTCCTCACACAAATGGTAACTCCTTTCTCTGCATCTCTATTCCAGAAAATGGGGATCATAAAACATGCATAACTGGCTATGAGCCTCAGTCTTAGTAAATTATAGTGTTGTGCAAATGTAGTTGATGGTTAATAGCATTATCAGGAGAGGCAGGGCATTCCCACCTGTAGCCATGGGGGAAGGGGAGGGTTTATTCTTATCCTTTCCTTCCATTAATACATGTTTTTATTGTGGCTCAAGAGCTCTTCTCTGTATACAAATGCTGTTCATTGATTTTCCTGTCTCACAGATCCCTTCTGCAGTCTCAACTGATATAAATGGTCCAAAGCCCCATCTACCTTTACATCTCACGTGTAAGCCTCTCTGTGCATCCTGCTAAGTACCCATGTGCTCCTGAGGATGGGGCCTGTCTGGGTTAGGGTTAAGGTTAATGGCTAAGAGGCTGTCTCCACACGTTCTGGCCTCTGCTGCCTTTGCTTCAGGGCCAGCCTCATGGCCGGTTGGAGCTTATCAGCCACTGGGTCGAGTTTTGACACCAGTCTTGCATTCAGTGCAAGCTTCCCTGGTGGCTCGGACAGTAAAGGATCTGCCTGCCAGTGCAGGAGACCTGGGTTTGATCCTGGGTTGGGAAGATCCTCTGGAGAACGGAAAGGCAACCCACTCCAGTACTCTTGCCCGGAGAATCCCATGGACAGAGGAGCCTGGTGAGCTACAGTCCGTGGGGTCACGAAGATTTGGCCACGACTGCGTGAGTAACACTTGCACTTTCCCTCGCATTCCGCGCAGGGTCCTGGTGAGAATGTAGGACACTCCTCAGAGGTCACTAGAGGCCGTGCTAACTGACTTTCCATGCCAGGCAGTGGTCTTGGCCCTGGATGCCTGGGGAGCTGGGGGAGAAGGTTGTACTCACTGCTGCTGAAGGTACCTCTTAACACCCCACATGGTATTTATTGATTTTCTTCATCCACAGCTATGGCCTATCTCCTACTGGTCATCATGTCTGCAGGGACATCTCTGGGAGGGAAACGCTGGTCTGATGACAATGGCTGGGGATGGTTCAGAAGGGGTCACGGCTGACTGTAGACCTGAAAGCTATATCTGCACCATTTCTAAGAACCCAGGGATGCAGGAACTAGCTGCTAAGAATCCAATGAGACACTAAGGTAGTAGTTGCAAGCCTCTTAACTCAGAAGGAGCTGTGGCAGGTTTGAAGTATGGCACGGAAGTTTGCTCGGGTGTTGAGAGCCATTCAGCGGGCACCTAGGAACCAGGGTTCAGACACACTATGAGACGAGGCCAAGATTTTATAGAAGAAAACTTGAGATGTTCAGTTAGAAGAGATTAGAGTATAGGGTGGTCCTTCGTGCCCTCCATCAGCACTCACATGCCTGCTTAGGCAGAATGTTCTGAAAGCAAGAGAGTCCTCTTTCTCTACCAGATCCTCTGTCTTAGACTGTAGGGGACCATCCAAGAGGTCTATTTTGTCTGGCCTTGTAGATTGGCCAAAGTGCCTTGGCAGGTTGCAGTGATGCCTCCTCAGTCTTCATCCCCTTGGTATCCACACCCTTTGTTATGTGCCAGTGCAGTCCCTTGTACTAAAGAGAAGTCTGTCTCCTCACCCCTTGAGTCTGGGCTCAGCACTGTGACTTGCTTTGGACAGCAGGATTGTCAGGTAACAGGCAAGCACAGATGTGAAACGGACTTGGGAACCGGACCTACCCTCTCGTGTCCCTGCCATTATTGTAGGCATGTGTCTATGCCAGCCTGCTGGAGCACCAGGGGCCTTATCACCACAGCCAAGGCGAGTCTAGATGGACCAACAGCTGTCTGATCCTCAGAGAGGTGAGTGCACTCGTCTGCGTGGGCAGAGCCTCCTGGCCTACTCACCCAGGGGTGCGAACAATAAAAGCTTATTTCTGGGGACGCCTCTTGCCGTCCAGTGGTTAAGACTGTGCTTTGACTGCAGGGGATGTGGGTTTGATCTTGGGTCTAAGGACTAAGATTCTGCATGCCTTGCAGACGCACACACAAAGCTTATGGCTGTATGTCTAAGGTTTTGAAGTAACAGCATTATTTTGGCAATAGATAGCTGACGTATCTACTACTGGAAATGGCTTTATTGTGGTATAGGCACCATGCAATGAGCCACACGCGTTTAAGTGTGCAACTTGCTAAGTATTAATATATGCATACAGCAGGGAAACCACTACTCCACTCAACGATAATGAACATATGTATCACCCCAAAGTTTCCTTGTGTCTTGTAACCCCACCCTCCCACCTTTGTATCCACTCCCCTGCGTACGTTCTTGCCAAGTCGCTTCAGCTGTGTCTGACTCTTTGGGACCCTGTGGAACGTAGCCTGCCTCTGTCTCCTCTGTCCATGGGATTTTCCAGGCAAGAACACTGGAGTGGCTTGCCGGGCCCTCCTTCGGGGATCTTCCTCACCCAGGGGTCAGGCCTGCGCCTCTTCATTCCCTGGCATTGGCAGGCAGGCTCTCCATCACGGTGCCACCTGGGCACCCTCGTATCCCCTCCCGGGAGCCACCAACCTATCTTCTGTCACTCGAGATTAGTTTGCATTTTATGGACGTTTATACAAATGGGATCCTACAAGATGTCCTCCTTTTTTTTGCTATCTCTTTCACTCATCATAATTATTCTGAGATTTATTCATATTATAGTATCAATTGTTCATGCCTTTCTATTGCCGAGTAGTATGGGTATATACTTTGCTTTATAACTTATCTCTTGATTGGCACTTGGGTTGTTTCTAGTTTGGGCTATTACAAATAAAGATCCTATGAGTCTTTCAGTACAATCTTCGTATGAGCATAGACTTTCTTTTCTCTTGGATAAATACCCGGAAGCAAAACGCCTGGATCACGTGGTAGGTGTATGTGTAATTTGTAAAGAAACTGCCAAACCATTTCCATAGTGAGTATACCATCTAACATTCCCATCAGTAGTGTATGAGAGTTCCACATCCTTGCCGACACTTCAGCATTTGGTATAGTGAGTCTTTTTAATTTTAGCCTTTCCAACAGGTATCTGGTAGTATCTCAGTGTGGTTTTGATTTGCATTTTCCAAATGACTACTGATGTGGACTATTTCTTCATGTGCTTATTTATCATCGTGTCTCTGCTGATTTATTCTTCATTCTTTTAACATTATATTTTCAAGAGTGATGTTTTTAAGTTTGAAGCGATGCAGTTTATCAATTTGTTCTATGAATTGGACTTTTGACATTGTACCTAAAAACATCTCTGCCTAATACATCACTAAGGCTTTATCCTATTGTCCAGAAGTTTTATAGTCTTGGGTTTTGCATTTAAGTCTGACCATTTTGAGTCACTTCTTCCTTTAAAAAAATTTGTTTTTGGCTATGCCATGTGGCATGTGCCCCGTCAGGAGATGAACACGTGCCCCCTGCACTGGACGTACAGAGTCTTAACCACTGGGTCACCAGTGGTCTTGCGATTTCTTTGTCTAGTTTTGATAACACAGTAATGCTAGTTCATAGAGTGACTTGTGAACCATCTCCTCCTTTTCGAATTTCTGGAAGGGTTACATAACATAGTATTAACTCTTCCTTCAGGGTTATAAGAGTCAAGATTAAGAAACAACCCGGGACGATGTACTGCCTTTTGCTGGTGGCATGGTTTGCATGGAGGGACCCTACAGACCCTCACTGACGCTGGTGCTGATATTGTCCTGGGTGCAGAATGGCATCCTTCTTGTAGAAACCCACGGAAGAAATTTCTTCTAGATCTTGGTTTCAAGTCAAGGTATTTGGCTCAAGTATTTGATTCTTATGCTTTCTTGTATTCAAAGAGAATGTATGTGCTCACTCACCTTCCATATGGCTGCTTTCCTGGCCTTAGGAAACAATGACTATGCCTCCAGTTATTCTCTGTTTTTGCTGCACATACCATGTTTCTTTATCAGATTTTTACGCAGGCCTGTGGCAAGCTAGGAAGACTCAGGGGACAGCCCTGCATTAGCCGTTTGTTTCTGGCTGCCTTCCTTCTTGATAACAATTCTCTTCAGTTGGTTGCACAGACAAAAGAATAATCTTAAAAGAACTGTTAGCCCACAAAAAATATAATGAGGCTACCATCTTTCTTCTGGTTTCATCACTACACGTGGTGTAGGAATAACCAGCGTCCTGTGGGGTGATCTCAATGGCCCAAGCTCAAAATGTGAAGAAAAATATGACTCAGGGTAAGAGCTTTCACAGTATCGCCCCCTTTTCCTTTCTAGCCTCAAGGATCATATGTTAGCTTGTTCCTTTCCGCTGATCTTCCTTTTCCATCCTGCAAGGAGATCCCACAGCTCACACTGTGCAGTCCATATGTCCTACACATTCCTCTAAAATTAGACAGTGCTGAGCGAGAATCTACATGCTACGACGTTTGCTGATTTAGTCATTGGATGCTCATGACCCCAGAAGGCAGATGAACTTGTTATCTTTATTTCATAGATGAGAAAACTGACATTTAAAATGAGCAGGTGCCATGCCTAAGGTCATGTGTCTAGTAAGTGGTAGAGAGGGATGCAGATTCACCCTCCCAAATACTGGGCTTCAGAGCCAGGCACTGGGATATGTGTTTACTAGCTTGTCTCCCTGGCCAGACCATACCCGTCTCTAGGTTAGAGGTCATACCATTCTAATCTATGCGTCCCATTGTGCCAAGTGGGAACTCCGCCAATATTTTCCAGATAAATGAGTCTTAGGTAGACTTCTAGACGTTTTGTTCTAACTCTAAGAAGGAGGAGAGCGAAGTGAAAGTGTCTGTTGCTCAGCTGTGTCTGATTCTTTGTGACCCCATAGACTGTAGCCCACCAGGCTCCTCTCTGTCTGTGGAATTCTCCAGGCGAGAATACTGCAGTGGGTAACCATTCCCCTCTCCAGGGAATCTTCCTGACTCAGGGATTGAGCCTGGGCCTCCTGCTTTGCAGGAGGATTCTTTACTGTCTGAGCCGCCAGGGAAGCTCCTAATAAGGAAGTCACAGGCATAAAGAAATAGAGAGAGAAATGCTTGGACCATGTTTATTATCTCCCAATGGTAGGAGCATCTTCCCCGGTGGCTCAGACGGTACAGCGTCTGCCTCCAATGCGGGAGACCCAGGTTCAATCCCTGGGTCAGGAAGATCTCCTGGAGAAGGAAATGGCACCCCACTCCAGTACTCTTGCCTGGAAAATCCCATGGATGGAGCAGCCTGGTAGGCTACAGTCCATGGGGTCGCAAAGAGTTGGACATGACTGGGCGACTTCACTTTCACTTAATGGTCGGAGGGTGGAACAAAGACGGGGATATTTCATTTGCTCATTGGGACAATCAGAGTGGAAAACAGTTTATATCCACTTATAAGATCTGAGAACAATAAGGTCTTGCTTGGGTAATAAAGCCACCTGCAGACTGTTGAGTGCATGAAGCTTCCCTAGGTGGCAGGAGAAGGTCACAGGGACATACATTTAAGAAGGGTGGACATTAGTATGAAGGGCCCAAGATGACTGTCCCAGAAAAAAAGAGTTGGACATGACTGGGCGACTTCACTTTCACTTAATGGTCGGAGGGTGGAACAAAGACGGGGATATTTCATTTGCTCATTGGGACAATCAGAGTGGAAAACAGTTTATATCCACTTATAAGATCTGAGAACAATAAGGTCTTGCTTGGGTAATAAAGCCACCTGCAGACTGTTGAGTGCATGAAGCTTCCCTAGGTGGCAGGAGAAGGTCACAGGGACATACATTTAAGAAGGGTGGACATTAGTATGAAGGGCCCAAGATGACTGTCCCAGAAACATCAGTTGTTTTTCTTCCAAAGGCTTTAAATAGGACTAAAGTCAGACTATGCATTTGCTGTACTCTTTAAAAAATAATGAGAACATCTAGGTTTAAATGCTTCCTTTATCTGGTCTATATTAATAAGCCAAGTCTCCATTTGAGTGGGCTGTGCAAGGCATGGGGCTGTCAGGAATGCAGCTCTGTCGTTTTTGCAGAGAAGAGGTTAATGGCTCAAGAACCTGGAACAAAACAAAATTCCTAAGTGACCCCAGGTTGATCCCACACTGATTTGTGATAGGCAGGATTTGCTTAAAACGGTTTGTCTCAAGCCAGCTCATTTTCCTGTTGGCTGTGTGGTGTCCTCCTGGGAGATGTGTGCCGACAGCCCCCAGACACACTTCTGTATGAGGTCATACCATCCTAATCCACATGCCTACGTTGCCCGAAGTGGGGACTCTGTCAGTGTCTGCTGGTTGAATGGACCCTAGATGGACCCAGACATTCTGTTCCATTGCATCAGCGCGCGGTGACGGGCAGACTGGTGCTCCAACCCAGACCTGCTCCTTGCAGTGTGCTCAGTTGCTAAGTCGTGTCCGACTCTTTGCAACCCCGTGGACTGCAGCCCGCCAGGCTCCTCTGTCCATAGGATTTTCCTGGCAAGAATACTGGAGCGGGTTGTTGTGCCCTCCTCCAGGGGATCTTTCTGAGCCAGGGATCAAACCCATGTTTCCTGAATTACAGGCGGATTCTTTACCACTGTGCCACCTGGGAAGACCAGACCTGCTGTTCACTGGCTGTTTAACCTCTCCCAAACTACCTGAACATTCTAATCCTTCACTTCCTCATTTGTCAAATGAGGTTTAGCTCAGCACTTGGTCATCTTGGACACTGGTACGTCTGCGGCAGTGACTTTAATTAATAATTGACTTTCGAGTGTGTTGTCAGTCCGGTATCTCTGGACACATACGTGGAAGGTCCTACTGTGACAGTTCCCTCTGGAAATGCGTGCAGATTTGTCTGTCCCCAGATGAGGTGCAGGAGTGAGTTTGGCTGGAGAGAGTCATGGTGGTGCTGCTCAAAGTGTGCTTGGGAATCATTCAAAGAGCATGAGTGGCTGGATTGAGTATCAGTGACTTTACAGATCTAGAGAGTGAATGAATGGCTACCAGTGGGGACACGGAGGGTGAAGGGCAGTAGAGGAGCAGGCAAGAGAAACGCAAAGGGTTATTGTGGAATTAGACGAAGTCACGTGTGTGGAACTTTTGAAAGTAAAGTACTATAGAGTTAAACGAATCTTTCATTCTGTAAAATCAATCACATAATATTGCAGATAAAAGAAGGCCAGTCTTTAGATTTAGGAAGTGTTTGGTCAACCTTCCTTTGTTTCTGTGCAACTCTGTCCACTCTCGCCACGACCCCGCCTGCCTGAGGCTGTGCCTGGTCCAGATGGACCGATGGTGGGGGCTCTAGACTGCCAGGGTGGTCTCACCCAGTCACATGTGTGTCTGTGTGTCTGGTGCCACATCTCAGCAAAGGAGGGACTCCCGGTGCCTTCCATGGCCAGGGAAGGGGTGCCAATGAAAGACGCTAGCCAAGTGTGTGGTAAATGGGGTCTGTGATGATCTGGGGAACTTAACGGCTGATCCAAGGCAAGAACAGTCTCATTTTCTGATTTTAAGACATTTCTGTCGGGGGTGAGATCTGCGAAGCCTGGGTGCCCTTGTTTGGCAGGGGCACTTGTGTGCCCTTGTGCTGTGGGGCTGGCTGTGGGGCGGGACAGCAGTGGCCTGTGGGACCCCTGGACACCCTAGCGGAGCTTCATTTAGAGGGGCTGAATGGGAGGTAAGAGACGAGCTGAGCCAAGAAGCCCCTGCACAAGGCATGCGCTGGCCACAGCTGCTGGTCTTGCCACCCTGGTGTGTGTCCCCAGGGCCGGGCACCTTCTGAGCTGCCGACAGCCTCAGGTCCTTCTGCAGAGGGAGAGGGAAACGCGGGAGGGGCTGCTGGATCAGGAGCTGCCTGGTCCCTCAGGTGGCACTCCGGGTGACCTGGCTCACACGCTTTTCCTAGTTTCTAGGAAACTCAGGCTCCTCCGCACAGGGGGACCAGGGCTACTTTAGATTTCCCAGGGTTTCTGCAAAGTGACAGCCTCTGTCTCAAGTCTGATTTCCCCTCTAGCAGCAATGCCCCTATTCACAAGGCCTGGACTTCTCAACAGAGGATTTCAAGAAAAAAAAAAGGCTTAAGGGAATAAGGAATTTGCAGATCTTACACATTGGAAATAGGCCAGCAGTTCAGGGATGCTGAAAGAAACTTGAGATTTTCCTAAGATGACTAACACCCCTCTTTCTAGCTTCCCACCTGCTCCTAGCACGCTAGAAAGCCCCAAAACACCAGCCTGGACATTAGAAAGCAATACGGTGTCCTATATTTAGCCTGGTCCCTATATCAAAACCAAGCGGGAGGCCCATCCTCTGCATCAGCGGTGGCTTTCTGCAAGAGATGAGGGTTGTGGTTCTGAGGCGCAGTTTGTGTATGTGTGTGGTGTGTGTGTGTGTGTGTGTGGTGTGTGTGTGGGAGGGGCTATATGTGTGTTGCTGCAGACCCTTCCACTGGCTGAGATAAATCAGACTTTTAAACTGTCTGCAGCTAATCCATTAGAAGTTTACAAACCTCTTAAAACAGCTTCCCAGCGGAGCCAGGCCTCCCCTCCAGGCAGAGTCTGACAGGGAGAAGTGTCAGTGTGATTTCTGACAAATGAAAGGGGTGCGTTTTACATATTTGGAAAGCAAGACTTAGAGGATGGCAGGATGGAGTCCAGACCAGCAGTGGTAGCGGGTAGGACCCCAGACACAGAAACCCTTCGGGTTAACCTCCCTCCCGCAGGCTGGATGGGAAGGTGGCTTGGGGCTCTTTCCTCCAGGTGCAAGCCACATGGCGGTTCCAGCAGAGGTGGAGGCCTCCATTTGTTATTTACCCAGAACCCTCAGCAGAGCGATTCTGGACCCTCTCGTGCCCCTGGGGCATGGGGCTTCTTGCCCTGGGAAGAAGGAGCTCTTTGGCCAGAGTCCTGGCCTTTTAAAAAGTCGAGGGCTCAGGGTTCCAGGTCTGCTGTCCCCCTGACTTGTAGCATGACCTTGAGCAAGGTCACTACCCCTATTTGAACTTCAGTGCTCTGTTTTGTAACAGGATGGGTGGGATTAGACCGTTGACCACAGCCCTCCTTGTGCTAACTCAGGGTAACCTGCGAGGAAAGTCTGCTTGCTAGCACATTACCTTGGGAATGACACAGATCCCCTTGGAGCTCTGAAGTATGTCCTAGGGCTTCTCTCAAGAGGCTTACACACTCAGTTCCACTTAGCTATACTCGGTTCATGCATCCTTGATCTTCCAAAACACCTGGCCAGCAGGTCCAGTTATCTTTATCATAAAGACCAGAAAGCACGACCCCAGAGCACCCAGGTGGCTTTCCCCCGGTCGTGCGTCGGTGAGTGACAGGGCTGGGGACTAGCGCTGTCTGAGATCAGCTGGGGGCCATCTCCCATTTGCCAAGATGCGTGCATAGGGTCGTGAGCAGAGTGGGAAGGCAAGGCTTGATCAGCATCTCCCATTTGCCAAGATGCGCTCATAGGGTCGTGAGCAGAGTGGGAAGGCAAGGCTTGATCAGCAGTGGGTGTCTCTTCCTGGTCTTTAAAGTTCAGAGGGGCCCAGAGCTAAGAGTTCAGAGTGCTGCTTGCTCACTTTCCCAGGGAAGGTCCTGACCACCCCGGGGGCACCGGGCTCAGGACCGGGTTCGAGCTGGGGAAGTGAGCAGGCAGAGCTCAGAGTCACAGCTGCTCAGGTTCTTCTGTAACCATCCGTCTTCCTAGCAAGCCGGGCTGGGTGGGGAAGAGCAGCGCAGCATGGGGAACTGTTTCTTCCCCAAACCCATGGTGCTTTAAGGGAAGCCTGGGATCTCCGAGCACTTCCAAAACACCTGGCCAGCAGGTCCAGTTATCTTTATCATAAAGACCAGAAAGCACGACCCCAGAGCACCCAGGTGGATTTCCCCCGGTTGTGCGTCGGTGAGTGACAGGGCTGGGGACTAGCGCTGTCTGAGATCAGCTGGGGGCCATCTCCCATTTGCCAAGATGCGCGCATAGGGTCGTGAGCAGAGTGGGAAGGCAAGGCTTGATCAGCATTTCCCATTTGCCAAGATGGGCGCATAGGGTCGTGAGCAGAGTGGGAAGGCAAGGCTTGATCAGCATCTCCCATTTGCCAACATACGCTCATAGGGTCGTGAGCAGAGTGGGAAGGCAAGGCTTGATCAGCAGTGGGTGTCTCTTCCTGGTCTTTAAAGTTCAGAGGGGCCCAGAGCTAAGAGTTCAGAGTGCTGCTTGCTCACTTTCCCAGGGAAGGTCCTGACCACCCCGGGGGCACCGGGCTCAGGACCGGGTTCGAGCTGGGGAAGTGAGCAGGCAGAGCTCAGAGTCACAGCTGCTCAGGTTCTTCTGTAACCATCCGTCTTCCTAGCAAGCCGGGCTGGGTGGGGAAGAGCAGCGCAGCATGGGGAACTGTTTCTTCCCCAAACCCATGGTGCTTTAAGGGAAGCCTGGGATCTCCGAGCATAGCTTCCCTCCGTGAGGTGGGCTGTGGTTGGCATAAAACAAGGTGCGCTCCATTGGCCATTTCCGTGTCCCTCCAGGGAGGAATCCGGTTTTCACCTTTGCCTGGCCCTTTACACTTTCACCTCAGGTCTCCCCCATCCACCTTGCAACAGTCCCCAGGAAGGGGGGTGGCCCCCTCAACTCATTTCACAGATGACAATGCTGAGGGTTCCCAAAGTCACATGGATGGTGGGTGGCCAAGCAGAGATTCTGTACCATGCCCCCGGATCCCAGCCCCAGGCTCACTCTACTGCATCTGCCACTGCCCTGAAGAGCTGTGTTTCTGGGGTTTGGGGGAAGGAGGTGAAGATGTGGCCAGGTGTTTCTGCCCATCCCCCACGGGCCGGCGTCCGCCCCTTGGGCAGCCCTGTGTGCTGTGCTCAGTGTGCAGGGGGCCGGAGCTGGGAGGCAGGGTCTTACCTGCAGCGGTGGTGATGCCCAGGAGCCGACAGGTGTATTCCAGCCCCGTCCAGAACACCTGCTGCTTCATGGTGCCAGGGGCGAGGCAGGGTCCAAGCAGGGCAGGCAGCAGAAGCTCTGGCCTGAGAGGTTCCAGGTTGCCTGTGTGCAGCGGGAAGCTGTGGCTGCCAGTTCTGGGCTTGTGCACCCTGCCTTCCCAAACCAGTCCAGGCCACCTCAGCCTGGCCGAGGTGTGAATAGAGCTCACTTTCCCAGCTTGCCAGGTGCTCAGCTTAATCATTACCTTGGAAGAATGCCCTCACTGCTCAGCACAGCCAGGGCCTGGTCTGGAGCTGCCGCGGCCCCAGCGTGGCTGCCGGAGATCAGGCCGATTAGGGCTGGGCTGGAGGCAGCCTGGAGCTGGCAATTAACTGTTTCTGGCTGGGAGGAGGGAGTCAGCCAGGGAGCCCAGGCTGTTCCTTACTGGGCAGCAGAAAGGCCCAGAGAGAGTCACACCTGGACCTCAAGCCTGAGGGTCTGAGAGTCGGTGTCTGGCAGCTTTGTGTCTATGTGTGTGTATGGGAGAGAGGCATGTGTCTTTAAATCCCAGAAACAACTTTTGAAAGGAGTCCCAAGCTTCTATTCTTCTGCGCATAGGTGGATTAGAAAGCTTTCAAGTCTGTGGCACGTTTGGACTCTGACTAGACATGCTTAGCTCAGGCCCATGCCACACACAGAATTTTCTCCATCCCTGATATGTATCCCTGACAGGTGATGTGGGAAATTACTGTGATTCTTTGGGAGGTGAGTTTCTATGTCAATAATTAACTGAGTGACCTTGGGGAAACCCAAAGATATGTGTGTGCCTTGGTAACTTTTGCAGGAAACAAATGAGAGGGTTTGCCTGGATTGATGGTCCTCAAAATGTTTTCTGAGGGAGGCTTGGAGGAAACTGCCTTCTAAAATTGGACAATGGTGGGCTTTTATTAATTTTTAATTTACTAACTGACATAGATCAAATTCTATCAAGCCTTCGTTTTCCTTCCAGACATTTTCCTGAAATTTTTTATGCCTCTGCCCCTGTGGGATAGACAACAAAAACAACCACTAAATTAGGGGGAAAAAAAATCCTCAAACCAATGGTCTGTGGTGACCTAATTGGGAAGGAAATCCAAAAAAAAAAAAGAGATATATGTGTTTGTAGAGCTGACTCTGCTGTACAGCAGAAACGAACACGATATTATAAAGCAACTATACTCCAAAAACAACAAAAAACAAAAAACCCAAACCCGGACCAGATTCTAGTAACAACAGAAAACTCAGGCATAGTCTGCTTTGCTTCTCTTTGTTGAAAATGTATATACCCTCATATAAGAAATATTCTTTCTATTAAATTTATTTTAATTTAATTAACTTGACCAAGATTTCATAAAGAATTCTAGATCTCGTATTTTTCACACTCCTTTCCCACTTTGAATGAGTTTAAGAACCTCTGTGTTGATGTGAACTTTAAGACTGAGGTTAAAAAATGTATGATTTAACACGTATATTAATTTTTTTTGTTGCTTGACTGTGTTTTAGTAGCAGACAACCCCAAACTTCCCAATTTAAACAGGTCTTGGCGCTTGCACGGCTCTCCTGATGTGATACCTGGCTCTCTATGGCACATGCTGAATCGCACATGTGGAGATGCTGGGGGCTGGGGTCAGTGCCCTGTGGCTCATGTCCTTGAGGAACCTGTCCTCCCTGAGCTCTTTGGGAAGCTCTGGCTGGCCCCACAGCACATCTTGCTTCTTCCTTGATAACAGCAGTGATGTTGTTAATCTGGTGCTGCCATACTCAGAAGGCATGGAGTCCTTGCAGGCCTTGGTTGGCGGGGTCTGTTCAGCCCACTGGTCCCGGTTACAGCTTCCCTTCGTAGAGGCTGAGGAAAGAATATGGAAGCCAAGTCTGGTCAAATAGCCTGGAAGGGGCATGTACTGATGAGCTACTGGGAAAGTGCCCCTCACTTTAACCCAGGGCTGGATGGGCTTTACTCTCTCCCTTTGGATATGCCTGTGTTGGCTGGGCAGCTAGCCAGTGATGAGGGGATGAGGCAAAGGGCAGACCCAGCAGAACAGGGCATCGAAAGTCCTTATAGAGCTGCTGAACTTACCTGTTCCTTGTTGGCAGCCAGTTGACTTAGATTTCATGGCTCTCCAAGCCTTTTTTGGGGAAGCTCTTTGCTTGTGAGCTGGGCTTAGATTGGGAGAGACTGAACATTAATGGCGCTGAGCATTAGGACTGTTCTTCCATCCCCGAAGGTTCCCTTCTTCACTGGGTCTTGGCCCCCTAGAGGGATGGAGGAGGGGGTTATGGTTTAGGGAGAAATCTGGTTGGGCCAGGTTAGAACTCTGAATTTAGAGAAAAGATTGCCAGGAGCCAGGGGTCAGAAACACTAAAATAAAAGTTGGCTGAGAAGGCAGTCTGACCTAGTAGTCACAAATGGGCCCAGAGGACAAGGAGAAGGGGCAGTTCCTGGGGAAATAGCGGGACTGCCCAGGGAGCCTGTGAAAAGCCAAGAAGGGGGCGGGACAGAAGGAAGGACTGCGGAGGGCTGAGGAACATGCATAAAGAGTGTGGAAAAGTACTGGGAGCAGGAGAAAGGGAGTCTCAGCTTACAGAGGTCTAAGAAGCGTCGTGCTAGGGACCCCGCTGCTCCCGACAATGGTGTGACTGGATCTCGCACAGAGAAAGCATTGTTTTGCCTGTTATTGCATCCTGGAGAGTCCAAGCTCACACTAGCAGATGGAAATTCTGTGGGGAAGCTTTTAGCTCCAAGGAGGGGAAGATGTTCTAACCATCCTTTCCCCATCAGTAGGATGAATTGCTGCAGGAGATAATGGGCTCCTTGGAGCCACGTGACTACTTGGTGGGGGGAGGTGGCGCATGGGAAGTTCTCAAGCACCGACTGGATGATTCAGACCCAGGGGCCTGTCTTCTAGATGGCTGTGACGCCTGAAAGATTCAAGACAGGGACTGTGACAAGTGACTGGGACGTCACCTAGGATTCAAAGGAACAGAGCCGGGGTTCCTACCTCGCCGAGCTCCTCTTCTGCCCGCCTGCCTGTGGGCTCTGGACGTCTGGCCAGGGGAGAGAGTCAGTGTGGGGACTAGCCAGGACAGTTTCCAGACTCACTGCCGCCCTTAACAGCTGTGTGGCCTGGAACATTCCTTGCACTCTTGACTTCCTTATCTGTAAAATGGATCTTACTAGGGGATCAGCAGTGCCGTGTCAGAAGGGCCTGTCCAGAGCAGATGCCAGGAAATGGAGGCTAATGCATAAGAGAACAAAGTGACTGCACCAGGGCCCACCCTATGTAGGCTCATGAACAGGGGGTCCTACCCACTGAACCAACGATACCCCAGACGGGGGCACAGTCTGGCCCTGATATCAAGGAGAACCAGGGTAAAAGGGGAAGCGTCCTTTGAGATGACAGGGCTCACCCAGGGCTTTGCTTACTGTATTGTTTCATTTCGTGCTACCCCAACCAGAGCCCCTGTGTGTCGCAGCCATAGGAAGACTAGCTGCCTCAAGAGAGTTACCTCGGGATTTCCCTGGCGGTCCAGGGGTTAAGACTATGCAGGTTTGATCCCTGTTTGGGGAACTAAGATCCCACGTGCCATATGGCACGGCCAAAAAAAAAAAAAAAAAAATTTTCCATAATCCAAGTCCTGACTCCAGGGCTGTGAAAACCAGTGATGATGTCAATGATGGTTATTATAACTAGCCTTTGCTTAGTATTAACATTATTCCAGGTATGCGCTAAATGCTATACACACAACCTTATTATTATTCTTCACATTTTGCAGACAAGGAAGCAGAGCCCTGTTGGGTTAAGTGCATCTGCCCAGGCCTACAGGGAACAGAAATGGGGAACTTAGTCCACTTGTCTCGGCTTGGACCCCTTCCGTCGCCCGCTCTGGTTTTACAGTTGCCTCTGTCACGAAGCCGCCGATGAGAGGAGACCATCCCAGCACCCTTGGGCAGATTATTCAGGAGGGTTTCGGGTGGAAGCTGGGTGTTAATTTCCTCGCTGCTCCTGGATCCCCAGAAGCAGTGGTGCACGTGGTGAAGCTGTCCACGCTGCCTCCCAGTGGCAGTGCCTGGGAATGAATGCCTCCAGTGTGGGACTGCAGCTCTCCCTGGGTCTCATCGAGAGCTTCTGTGTGTTGCTATACATGGACGCGTCTCAGGACTCCCCATCCTGCAGGGTAGCCATAAATTGTGCACCATTAATAGCAGCACACAAATTCCAGATGCTCGGGATGGCTCTGGGGAGCATGAGAAGTCAGGGAAAGATGAAATGTGGGTGTATACGGATCTTCATCTGTCAAGACTGCAGAAGCCTCAGCAAAACACTAGGAGGCTCACGGGCATAACTCAAGTGAGTGCCTGGCCCTGGAGACAACTCTCCGGAGCTGATCTAAGCCGTTGACCTCGTCAGTTGCCCTGTCACTTCAACCCTCATTTCAGCGTCTGCAGAAGAAAACAGGCCCTCAGACTTGCACCCCTGAACCCCTTGCATTCCTCTTAACAGCATCCTCCCCCTCACCTGTTCTTTCCTTCCAGTGGAGGCACAAGGGTTAATCCTCACACTTGTGCGTCAATCATGAGTCCCCTGGGACCTCGGACCTGTATCTCCCTCTTTTGCCTCCACCTTTGCCATCTACTTATCTACAGCCAAGAACGAAGCTATCCTATAAGGCACTATTCCCCCCTGCAAACCACATGCGGTCTTTCCTCCCTGCACCTCCTAGACTTTTGAGAGTGGCCTGAAACTACCACTCCCTCCTGTTGCTTCTTTGTGTTTTGTTTCCTTGTCCACCTGCTAAAACGTGGCTTCCACTTGGGTGCATGTCACTGCCACTGTGCCAGCCTGGCAGCTGACCACCAGATCCAGCGGCCTGATGGCTGTTTCTATCAGCTCCACCTCTTGGATTTTTTCAGCTTTTGAAGCTATTAGCATCCTTCCTACTGGAAATGCTCCCTGTGACCTCAGCCTTTGGCAATCCTCCTTCATGCACTGGGGCTGTGTGCTTTCTTTTTCTGATGCGTCCTCCGCTGAGTCCTCTTTTCTGTTTACCTGGGGTGATCTGTGGTTGGCAGCCTCCAAACGGTTCCTGTGATCTCCCCTCCTGGAAGTCACGCCTTGGAGTGTGTCCTCCTGCATCGGGAGGTTTGGTCTGTGTGACGGGATGTGGCGGAAGTGGTAGTACGTCAGCCTGGCCACGTTCTCTATCTCAGGGAAGACAGCTGCCGTGTCTTGAGGAGATCTCCTGAGAGGCCACATGTTGGGGAACCGACACCTCCTCAACAGCAGCCACACGAGTGAGCCTAGGAGCAAATCCCCTGCCTTCAGATGACTGTGGCCCCAGCTGGCAGCTTGACTATAGTCTTAAGAGGTTCTTAGCTAGACTCACCCAGCTGGGTGTGTTGTTTCAAGTTGCTAAGTTTTAGGGCAATCTTTTACTCACCAAGAATTAATTAATACATTCTTTGGAATCCCCTTCTCTCTCATCCACTCTCCATTCTCTCTAATTTCATCGCTTGAGTGTTTCCAGTATGAGATTAATCCTAGGGAGGGTCTCTGGTCCAAGCCTCCTTTCCTTAGCTAAACTTCCGCCTGTATATCGGTCACCTATGTGTCAAACTTGCTACGTCCCAAGTTGAACTTAATATTTCCACTCCATTATTTTCCTGTGCCCTGATTTTTACATCCTGGCTACTAGCCTCATTATTACGCTAGTCACCAAAGCTAGCACGTCCGCTTTGGGAGCCCCCTCCCTCTATCTGCAGTTCCCCGGTTTCGCAGCATGGTGGCTTCTCATCTGCACCCTCGTGCCTGCTGCTCCTGGCCCTGTTTGAGCTCAGCTCTCACTCTTTCTTGCTCAGATAATCGTCATTGTCTGGTCTTCCAGCCTCCATCCTGCACCTGAGTTGTTGATAGAGGTTGCAGATCTTACAAGCTATAACTTTGCTTAATCCCCTCAAAGATTTTCTATTGCCTAACAAACAAGCACAGGCAGCTGCGACCAGTGCACTAAGTGTGGCTGAGAGGAGCTTCCCCACGTCCGAGGTCAGGGGCAGAAGCCGGGAGGACCCCATGCCCGAAGGGCAGCAGCCAAGAGGAGTTACCCCACGTCCGAGGTCAGGGTCAGCGGCCGAGAGTGCCAAGCTGTGACGGTGCAGGAACGCTGAGAGGAGCTACCTAAGTCCAAGGCCGGGAGGAGCAACCCCACGTCCAAGGAGTGGTGGCTGTGCGGGCACAGGAGGGCCTAGAGGAGCTATCCCACATTGAGGGTCAGGAAGGGCGGCAGTGAGGAGATACCCTTAGTCCAAGGTAAGGAGCAGCGGCTGCGCTTTGCTGGAGCAGCCGTGAAGAGATACCCCACACCCAAGGTAAGAGAAACCCAAGTAAGATGGTAGGTGTTGCAAGAGGGCATCAGAGGGCAGACACACTGAAACCATACTCACAGAAAATTAGTCAATCTAATCACACTAGGACCACAGCCTTGTCTAACTCAATGAAACTAAGCCATGCCTGTGGGGCAACCCAAGATGGGCAGGTCATGGTGGAGAGGTCTGACAGAATGTGGTCCACTGGAGAAGGGAATGGCAAACCGCTTCAGTATTCTTGCCTTGAGAACCCCATGAGTAGTATGAAAAGGCAAAATGATAGGATACTGAAAGAGGAACTCCCCAGGTCAGAAGGTGCCCAGTGTGTTACTGGAGATCAGTGGAGAAAAAACTCCAGAAAGAGTGAAGGGATGGAGCCAAAGCAAAAAGAACACCCAGCTGTGGATGTGACTGGTGATAGAAGCAAGGTCCAATGCTGTAAAGAGCAATATTGCATAGGAACCTGGAATGTCAGGTCCATGAATCAAGGCAAATTGGAAGTGGTCAAACAAGAGATGGCAAGAGTGAACGTCGACATTCTAGGAATCAGCGAACTAAAATGGACTGGAATGGGTGAATTTAACTCAGATGACCATTTTATCTACTACTGTGGGCAGGAATCCCTCAGAAAAAATGGAGTAGCCATCATGGTCAACAAGAGTCCGAAATGGAGTACTTGGATGCAATCTCAAAAATGACAGAATGGTCTCTGTTCATTTCCAAGGCAAACCATTCGGTATCACAGTAATCCAAGTCTATGCCTCAACCAGTAATGCTGAAGAAGCTGAAGTTGAATGGTTCTACGAAGACCAACAAGACCTTTTAGAACTAACACCCAAAAAAGATGTCCTTTTCATTATAGGGGATTGGAATGCAAAAGTAGGAAGTCAAGAAACACCTGGAGTAACAGGCAAATTTGGCCTTGGAATGTG
>SJXO01007029.1:36792-89133 GCA_006408615.1 Connochaetes taurinus
CTCAGATATGCAGATGACACCACCCTTATGGCAGAAAGTGAAGAGGAGCTAAAAAGCCTCTTGATGAAAGTGAAAGAGGAGAGCGAAAAAGTTGGCTTAAAACTCAACATTCAGAAAACGAAGATCATGGCATCTGGTTTCATCACTTCGTGGGAAATAGATGGGGAAACAGTGGAAACAGTGTCAGACTTTATTTTGGGGGGCTCCAAAATCACTGCAGATGGTGATTGCAGCCATGAAATTAAAAGACGCTTCCTCCTTGGAAGAAAAGTTATGACCAACCTAAATAATATATTCAAAAGCAGAGACATTACTTTACCGACTAAAGTCCGTCTAGTCAAGGCTACGGTTTTTCCTGTGGTCATGTATGGATGTGAGAGTTGGACTGTGAAGAAGGCTGAGCGCCGAAGAATTGATGCTTTTGAACTGTGGTGTTGGAGAAGACTCTTGAGAGTCCCTTGGACTGCAAGGAGATCCAACCAGTCCATTCTGAAGGAGATCAGTCCTTGGTGTTCTTTGGAAGGAATGATGCTAAAGCTGAAGCTCCAGTACTTTGGCCATCTCATGCAAAGTGTTGACTCACTGGAAAAGACTGTGATGCTGGGAGGGATTGGGGGCAGGAGGAGAAGGGGATGACAGAGGATGAGATGGCTGGATGGCATCACGGACTCGATGGACATGAGTTTCGGTGAACTCTGGGAGTTGGTGATGGACAGGGAGGCCTGGCGTGCTGCAATTCATGGGGTCACAAAGAGTCGGACACGACTGAGTGACTGAACTGAACTGAACGAATAAAGCCTAGACTCCTTAGGCCAGCATCTCCGGCCTTTTGTAAGCTGCCTCTTGCCATCTCTTGAGTCTTTGGCCCCTCCTTCTTCTCTTTCTCCGGACAGTCTGGGCTCTGAGCCTCAGCCCCACCAGACACACACTTTCATGGTGTCCTGCCCTGTGCTGTTCTCTCTGTAACATCATGTTTGCTTTGCAACTGTCTCTCCTCCTCACCATTACACTCATCCTTGAAAGTTCATGTGACTAGAGCCTGCCTGATGAATGAATTGTTTTTGATCTCGGCAGTCCCTGCTCCCATCAAAGTACAATGTGAGAATTTCAGAAGTGTCCATTCCAGGATTTCCCTGGTGATCAAGTGGCTAAGACTCTGCTCCCAGTGCAGCAGACCCAGGTTCCATCCCTGGTCAGGGAACTAGATCCCATGAGCCACAACTAAAAGATCCTTCAAGGCTCAGCCAAATAAATGTTTTAAAAGAAGTGTTCACTGCAAGAACACAAGGTAAGAGCAGAGAGGGGGATCCGAGTGAAGGTGGAGGCGTGGTGGCTGATTTTCAGGACATGGGAAGGTTCGAGCTATTTGCTTGCAGTGGGTTTTTCCTGTCAACCTGTATCTTTCATCCTGCAAATCCCTGAGGGGCTCAGCACCCAGAGACACCAAGAACCAAAGAGCAGGGCTCAGGAGTGGGCCCAAAGATGGGTGGATAGTTGAAATTCTGTAAACTGAGCAGTTGGACTCGGGTCCTTCCCCTATCACCTGGGGACCCCCATCCCTCCATTCTGCCCTGCCCTTCTCCTGTCTCTCCATCCAACAGAAACCAGAGGCCTCTTCTCCAGATGAACTGGATGGTGGCGATGGAAGGCCCGGAAGGCTAGGCAAAGCGGCAAAGCGGAGGACAGAAGACAGGGATTAGTCAGACTTATGCTGAGCTGTGGGCCCTTTTCTCCTCCCTGACTCTAGAACAGCAGCAGGCACACCTATACCCCCAGACAGGCAGCTGGAGGGCTCTTTCTGGAGGGTACAAATAGCCTCAGAGAAGGCGTGGGCACTAACTTTCAGGGGACCAAAAAATCTAATGATCTGCTGGTGGAACCCACAAGCCCCTGAAATCTCCACCGAAAACTCCCAGTCAGTGTTGCAGGACCTTGTCCCAGATATAAGGACAACACAGGGCTGTGGGTTATTTGGGGAAGGCTGGAATGTGACAGAGAGGGCCCAAGACAAATAGAAAGAGAATACACAGAGGGAAGGTGCAGACAGTGCAGGAGGCTAAAACTAGTAAGCCCGGTGGTTACCATCTTAAAAGATACGTGGGAAGATGATACATCCACGAAACAAGGGCAGAGCACTGTGAAAAAGTAGCCAGAGTACAGAATTTTGAAAAGAAGAAAACAGAATCAAATGAAATAAAGCAAACGGAATGAAATGATAGAACAGTCGGAATCTAAAATCAATAGACCAAAAGAGAGAGACAGAGAAATAGAGAAGAAAGGCTAAGGGTTATCTCCTTTTCTATAGAAGTTCCAGAAATACAGACCAAAGCGGGGAGAGTGCTGAAGAAAGAGCACAGGAGGCTTTCTCAGAAATGAAGAAAACAAGTGTCCGGAATGACCATATTTTAGGAAGCTGGGAGGAGAGGTAGTGATGAGGATGTCAGAAGTTCACGTCTACAGCTGACTAATGAGAAGCTGCAACAAGAATATTCCCCCAAAATTCAAAAGCGGCTATCAGAAGAATTTGCTAGAAGAGTTGACTTTGGGCAGTGGAATTGGGGAGAGGAATCAGAGAAACAAATCGCTGTTTGTCACTGTTGCTTTTATCTGCAGCTCTAAGGCTCTGGTTATTTCGTGCCCTTACTGAGCTGGGTGCTTTACAGCATTGGACTTTACTTCCGTCACGGTTTTCACTTTGGCGCCGTCTCTTCATTCTTTATGGAGTTATTTCTACGCTCTTCTCCGATAGCATACTGGGCACCTACCAACCCGGGGAGTTCATCTTTCTGTGTCATACCTTTTTGCCTTTTCATACTGTTCACGCGGGTCTCAAGGCAAGAATACTGAAGCGGTTTGCCATTCCCCTCTCCAGTGGACCACGTTTTGTCAGAACTCTCAACTATGACCTGCCCATCTTGGGTGGCCCTGCCTGGCGTGGCTCATAGTTTCGCTGAGTTAGACGAGGCTCCGGTCCATGTGATCAGCTCGATTAGTTTGCTGTGACTGTGGTTTTCATTCCGTCTGCCCTCTGATGGGTGAGGATAAGAGGCTTTTGGAAGCTTCCTGATGGGGAGAGATTGACTTGCAGGGAAACTGGGTCTTGCTCTGATAGGCAGGGCCGTGCTCAGTAAATCTTTCTTAAAACTGATGCTCTCAAACTGTGTGTTGAAGACTCTTGAGAGTTCCTTGGAGTGCAAGGAGATCTGACCAGTCCATCCTAAAGGAAATCACTCCTGAATAGTCATTGGAAGGACTGATGCTGAAGCTGAAACTCCAGTCCTTTGGCCACCTGATGCGAAGAACTGACTCATTGGAAAAGACCCTGATACTGGGAAAGATAGAAGGCAGGAGGAGAAAGGGACAACAGAGGATAATGGTTGGATGGCATCACCAACTTGATGGACGTGAGTTTGAGCAAGCTCCGGGAGTTGGTGAAGGACAGGGAAGCCTGGTGTGCTGCAGTTCACGGGGTCGCAAAGAATCAGACATGACTGAGCGACTGAACTAAACTGAATTGAATTAAGCCTGGTTACTTTTTTTTACTTGGACAAAAATAAAAATGCATTTTGAAAAAAGAAATAGGGATACAAATTAAGAAAGTATCTCCTTTCAGATTGTTTAGTCTAACATACTAGAGAAAATCCTTCAAGTTATATAGTTATGCATATACAGAAAAACATTTTTTTCACCACAGTATGCCTGTTGCTAAATAATTGATTCTATAACCTAAAAGTATACTGGAATTATGTACCAGTCAATAAAATACATAGAAAGTCTATATATGGAAGGCCCACTGCTAGGTGGTACAGAAGAGAATGAAGTTGTATACAGTTAACAGTTAGAAGAGTGCCCTGGGAGAGAAATGAGAGGGCTGGTCTTATCCAGGGAGACTCCTTAGGAGAAGTGGTTTCCAGGAAGCACTCGAGGTCACAGCTGTGGAGGCCTTGGGGAGAGAGGACACCGTGCCCTGAACGGGCCCAGCCCCGCATCATCACAGCCACGGATGTGCGTGTCGGAGAGGCTGGGCCCACATCTGCCGTGGTTGGCCAAGGGACGGGAAACTGCTTGCTGGCTTCGGGGGGGCTCTGTCTCTGGCTGGGAAGGAGGCCGGGTGGGGCCAGAGCCCTTCCCCCTCTTGATGATGGTATTCACTGCGTGCCTCTCCACGCTGGATCCACAAGCCTCTTTCCAGGCGGGTGGCTCTGCTGAGCCCTGGCCCCAGCGCAGCCATCCTCCCCGCCTCGCTGTGCACCTGGGCCGGGCCCTCTCTGCCTGTGCGCGGCGGCCAGGGAGGCTCCTCAGGATGCCGGTGCTCCCCATCACTCTGGGGGCGCCTTGGAGGGCTGAGCGCTTCATCTCCTCAGCAGTCGGGCTGCTGATGCCTTGAATAAGTAGCACAACCCAGAAAACTGGCTAAAGGGAACTGAGAAGCCTCTGGCAGGGTCTCTGGGATGCCAGCTGGGCTCACGACAGGGGATGTGGGGATCGAGATGCAGGGCAGGAGCCTCGGACGGGGCTCCGGGCGCGGACACAGGCTGCTGAAGGCCTGCAGTGCTGGCTGCAGCGTTCTCTGTGTGAAAGGGTGTCTGAGGAACAGGTGGAACCAGAGGCCTCGATCCTGGAGAACAGGGTGGGCAGAACCCTATGGTGTTAAGCACCCAGGTAATGGGATCCTTGGACTTTTTGAGAAACCCAGACTCTTTTCCCCTAAGTATCACCTAAGGCATTGGATCTTATACTTGACTGCACAGAGGAATCATCCTGAGGAGCTTTCACACATCCTGATGCCCAGGTCACCTCATGTCAATTCAGGCAGAACACAGGGATACTGGGGGTGGGAGGCACTCAGGCTCAGCTCCTTTTTTTTAAGCTTCTTTGGTAACGTTAATGTACAGGTAACTCTGAGAACTGCTGGTCTAACAGTGGCTGTCTATCTTACCGCCAGAGTGTTAGCTGCTTAGGCATATCTGACTCTTCGCAACCCCATAGACTGTAGAATGGAGAAGGCAATGGCAACCCACTCCAGTGTTCTTGCCTGGAGAATCCCAAGGGCGGGGGAGTCTGGTGGGCTGCCGTCTACGGGGTCACACAGAGTCAGACACGACTGAAGCGACTTAGCAGCAGCAGCAGCAGACTGTAGAATTCTCCAGGCAAGAATACTGGAGTGGGTAGCCATTCCCCTCTCTAAGGGATCTTCCTGACTCAAGGATCAAACCTGGGTCTCCCGCATTGCAGGCAGGTTCTTTACCATCTGAGCCACCAGGAAAGCCCAACTCTGACTGCACATTAGAATCAACTGGGAAAGAAAAGAACAACAATAGCAACAATAAAATGAGCGGGCTGCCTCAGCGCCCTAAACCCAGGGAGATCAGCCTGGGCTTTTTGGCGTTAGAAATCAGCCAGGGGTGGAGGCCGGGTCTAATGGGCACAGAGCTGTTTCTGCCAGCTGTGTGTGGTCTCGAGATTCAGCTCCAGCCTCCATCTGTGGGGAGGGAGGTCCTTACCTTTTAATGTCGAGACATGAAGCCCCCAGCCCAGCCCTGGCGTGGGGCAGTACTCGGAATATTTCTTTGTCCTCTGTTAAACTGGCTCTTATTCTTGTCCAAACCAAGGAAACCTGTAGCAGAAGAAAGGCTCTGGGACACCCCAGAATGAGAGCCAGGAGGAATCCCTGAGTAGGGTCACTCGGGAGCAGAGGAGCAGCTGCCCCTCAGGACAGCTGCGGGTTGCCCCATGGGCTGGCTCCGTCTCTCTGGTCCCGGAGCTTTGGAGTGTGTGTGTGTGCCTCTAGGGAGCTGGCTTTGCCTTATTCCGAGAAAGTTTCTCCTGTCTCGCAGTGGGAGTTTCAGCTTCCAGTTGCTTTATGATCAGCACTTGGCTTTTCTCCTTTGGGGCCCGCCGTGGCGTAATGATGTATTCCGTGCTTCCAGTGAAGCGGTCTCGTCTTCAAGCCCACCCCTTGGCATGTCAGTGTTTTACTCTTGATAAAAGAATCAGCTGGGTCTTAAATGTCAGTTTGAAAACAACAAAACAGATTTGCCAACACTGATCTCAAAGTTGCCCATTTGAGGAAGGGCGGGTGCTGCCCTTAAGAGATATTGGAGGATGTATTGAAGCCGAGAAGCTGGCCTGCGAGTGACAGGCTTGGGGCTGCTTACCTCTTAGAAAGCTGGGCCTCAGTGATCTCATCTGTGTGATGAGGTGAGAGGGTCTCAGGATCCCCCAGCTTTGTTACCCTGAGACTGTGAAACGAGATGAAAATCTGCTGAATGTGAAGCCGATCCATAGCCAAGGACACGGACATTCCCCCCAGTCACTGCCTAGCTCTTGACATAGCCCCTGGAAGCGCTCCTCCCTGGGAGTTCAAGACCTGGCCGTGTGTTCTCGTACCCAGGAAAGCGCCTTCTTGCTCGCTGAATTTTTTCAGACCGTGGAATGTCAGCTTATGAATGAGTTGGGATTTATATCTGTAGGCTTGGCTGCTGTTTGGAGCTTGCTTGGATTTTGAGATATAAATTACACTTGTGTGTTCTGCCCCAGGACATGTGTTATTTATTGTTTGAGCTTGAGGATCACAGAGGATCAGATCTGGGGGACCTGGAGAGTCTGTCTGTTTCAAGGCTCTGTATTTTGCTTGTTCCTTACCCTCTCACATTGGTTCCAGTTGTTTTGAAATAGAGCACCATAAATATGAGTGTGAAGCCTGGGTGAGCTGCCCTTGTCCTTGCCTTCCTCCCGGGCACCGGGTTTACTGTGTGCAGGAGTGGTGGGGCGAGGGGGGAGGAGAGAGCTGGAACTGGCTCTTGCACACCCTCGGCCTGGCAATGGCACACAGGCTGCCAGGCCTCTGTTACCTCTTTTTCAGTGGAAGGAGACGTAGAGACAGTTACGCATTTGGGATTACCTTTGGCAAAGCCTTAAATTAGCCATAGGGTGCAGAGCGTAGAGACTGGTGCACGCAGCCCTGGAGAAGTATGAACGAACGATGCTCGGAGCAGGCACGCTGTGAGCATGTGTGCAGGGGACAGTCTGACAGTATGTATTGTGAAAACGTAAAAGAGAGCAGAAGGCCCTTCACACCCACTTCCATGGCTATTACTAAAAAAGAACAAAGGAAAATAATAGGCAGAGGCTGGATGTAGAGAAACTGGAGCTCCCGTGCACTGATGACAGGAATGGAAAACGGTGCTGTTTGGAAAAGAGAGCTTCCCCGAAAGGCAAACACAGAATTACTGTATGAGCTAGCGATTCCTCCTCTAGGTGAAGCTAAGGGAAATGTTAGACATGAAAGGGCAAACTCTATGATTGATTCCACTCTCATGAGGCCCTAAAACAAACAAATTCATAGGGAGAGTAAAATAGAGATTGCCAGGGGCTGGGCACAGGAGTGTGGAGTTATTTAATGGTTTCCGTCTCTGTGGGATGGTTGTACGACACTGTGATTGTCCTTGATGCCGCGTAAAGATGTTTACAGGGGCGAGTTTTGTATATATTGATCACAACAAAACGAGCCAGAGCAACAGGGGTTGAATTCGCCTCACTTGGCCAAGCGATTCCTCCTCTAGGTGAAGCTAAGGGAAATGTTAGACATGAAAGGGCAAACTCTATGATTGATTCCACTCTCATGAGGCCCTAAAACAAACAAATTCATAGGGAGAGTAAAATAGAGATTGCCAGGGGCTGGGCACAGGAGTGTGGAGTTATTTAATGGTTTCCGTCTCTGTGGGATGGTTGTACGACACTGTGATTGTCCTTGATGCCGCGTAAAGATGTTTACAGGGGCGAGTTTTGTATATATTGATCACAACAAAACGAGCCAGAGCAACAGGGGTTGAATTCGCCTCACTTGGCCTGCCTCCGCTCGGGGGGCGTGGACCCCAGCACACCCCACCTGTGCTGCAGCAGGCCCTGTCGGGGAGACGTCAGTCCCATTTTACAGGTGAGTGACCAGAGCACAGGGGACCTGCCGGGTCTGTTATTCTCCTCCTGCTTCCTCCCAGCACAGACGTGCGTCTTCTCATTTGTGTGCCTGCTCCCTGAGAGAGTCTCGCCTCCACTGGGATGTGCACTGTCTCAGGGCGGGGACTTTGTGGGGTCACTCACCCCGGCATCCCCTGTGCCTGCAGTGGTGCCTAGCACCCATGGACGCTGATACCAAGTGAAGAAACAGGCAACAGTCGTCTGAGATGGCAGGGAACAAGGACAAGTGCCTCTCATCCTTCTGATTCTGCTCCCTGTGTTCTCTCTGGGTGGGCGAGTAGGGACCCCCCTGAATGTGAAATCTTTCATGCTCCAAACCAGGATAAGCATCCTCTGGAGAGCTGCCCTCTGAGCAACAGCGCCCTCCTGATGGCTGCAGGGCCTCCCTCTGGGATCGCCCACTTCCAGAGCTGGAATTCTTCCTAGCCTCTGGCTTTCCCTCTTCTGACCCTGCCCCAGTTCCCCGCGCTTCCTGGACAGGGGAGCCCTCTTCTTTCACTTTGCTCCCGCTGGACTCAGGCTCCTCTGCCTCCCAGGTCTGGGCCAGAGTGGAAGCTCTCCCTGTCCTCCTCAGGGGGGCTGAGAGCCCAGGCCTGGGCTTCCCTGGGCAGGAGGTGAGAGCTGGCTCCGCCTGCAGCCCCTGCCCTGGCTCTCTTCTCCCTTCCCGCTTCTTCTCACCCTTGTAGCTCCCTGGGGCTGAGGTTTCATCTTCACTTTCACTCCTGGCCTGTCCTGTCAAAGTTGATGGCAAATCCCATTGTCCCTGCTGAACAAGAAAAGGCTGCGCCTCACAGACCCCATCCAACCCCCAGTTTGGGGGTGTTGTTTTGGGGTGGTAGGGCTGGCCTGGGAGGGACAGGTTTGGGATCTGCTTTCCTCCTAATGATCTCATCTGTTCAATGAGGTGAGAGGGTCTGAGGGTCACAAGCAATCTTCCAGCTCTGACACTCAGGTCGTAAAACAAGGTGAAAACACGCTGAGCAAGGGGAAATGATCTGTTAGCAAAGGACTCGACCGCCTTTCCTCCAGTCTCTGCTTGGCTGACACCCGGGTTCATGGTCTCAGGTGCCGCCTGGTTCTGTTGCTGCTGCTCTTTAGGTTGTCAGCCGTGTCCGACTCTGCGACTCGATAGACCGGGCTGCCAGGCTCCCCTGTCCATGGGCTTCTCCAGGCAAGAATACCAGAGTGAGCTGCCGTTGGTTCTGTTGTAAAACAGCTCAGAGGTGATTTGGATGCACGCAGTAGTAAGCAGGCAGTTTACAGCAAGAAGCAGCAAGCGGCAGCTGGACGCAAGACCTCAGTCTTCTGAAACGGGAGTTCTAACTCCTGGACCACAGGGGCCAAGGCCAGCCAACAGTCAGTGTCTGAGTCCCTAGTCCTTGCCTGCTGAGTCAAGAATGAGTTCAGGCGAGGAGGCAGAAAGTGAAGGGTAAAGCAAAAAGTTTATTCAAAAGAAAAGTGCGTGTGGAAAGGGCCTCGGGTGAACTGAGAGAGAGTTGCACCTCTGTGGCTTCAAGCCTTTATAAGGGGTCAGTTCTCCGGGCCTTTGTCTTCCCTCAGGCTGATCATCTTGCTCGGTAACCCCCTGGCTATTTGTCGCAGTACCCTCCCCCGAGGTGGCACACCCCCCTCAGCCAGAATGGATCTCGAAGTGAAGGCTTCCGGGATGAGCAAGACTCATTAGGGCCTGGCTTTATCCCCTGACTTTTGACCCCAAGGAGTCTTTCTGCACATGTGTCTTCCTTGTCCCGAGCGTGTGTGTGTGTGTGTGTGTGTGTGTGTGTGTGTGTGTGTGTGTGGGGGGCGGGGGAGACTTAATGCTTTACTCAAACCGGGTTCTGCCCCCTTTGTCCTTGCCACGGCTATTATCTTAAGATGTTTACAAGAGACGAAGCCCAGCTATTTACCCTGTTTCTGTTGTTACTTCCATTTTGGAGGCAAACAGAAGGCTGACTGTAAATGCCTGGACTGGAGCCCAACTCTCTCTTCTCTCAGGAAGTGCAAACAGGAGGCCAGTTGTAAATGTCTAACCTGGAGCCCATCTATCTCCTACCTCAAAGGGACTCCTCTTTTCTCAGTCCTGGTCCCCAGTTAATCTCCCTCTATGACAACGGCATCTATCCACGGCTCAATTCAAAACCTCGGAGCGGACGGGGCTCTAGTTTCCCTTCAGTCCTGCCTGGGTCAGCATGAGCCCTGCTGTGCCCACTTCCCAGCATTGCCCTCATCTGCCCACTCCCCACCACCCCCATGGCTGCGGCCGACCCCAGGGCTGCCTGATTACCCCCTGATGTGTGCCACTGACCGCCAGCTGAACAGCCGGCCTCACGTACCTCCTCCCGACACTCCAGATGCCACACCACAGCTCCAGGGTCATTCGGAGACACAGAAGGCCCCACACCAGTCTGCAATGCAAAGCTCAGCAGTTCGTGCAGGTGCACAGGGCTCTGGGGCCATGGTGTGGCCAGCAGGTAAATGATTAAAAACAGCCCTTCAGTGGACGGCTCTTATTTCTAGCATTCGCCAATTTCTGTAGTGTAAGGACGCCCGCAGCGGATGATTTCAATCTACCGACAAGATGTTACTGATCGAAGTGCTAGGAAGGGACACACAACAGCCGCTACTATCCGTGCACTAAAAGATTCCAAAAGCAGAGGCAAGAGTAAGATGTAATATATTAATTAGGCCATGACACATTTTGAATGTTTATTACATTTTACTATATAATTTATTTACTTGATGGTTTTGTTTAATGATGAGCTCTTAAACTACCTGAAAATTGAATAACCAGCTCTCACAAGGCTACATGCATTGATTCCAGCACATAACTGGAAACTGTATTAAAAGTAAAAATGAAAACCAGCCAAACAAAAGAAGCCTTGAGCGCAGCAAGGTGGTTGATGTACACGCTGGGTACTGTTTCCTGGGGGTGCGGGGCATTAGAAGAGGCCCGGGAGACTGGTGAGTAGAAGAAAAGGGAGAGAGGGGGGTGGTCTGTCCCTCTGCCACCCATCTTCTTTGAAGTCTGTATCCAGGATTGCTGTGCTGTTCACAGAGTCAGAATAGGCCGGTGACCTTCATACCCACTCAGAGAGCTCAGGCAGGATTGTTGTCCAGTTGCCACGTCATGTCCGACTCTGTGGACGCAGACACGGAGTTTGTGCAAGCTCATGTCCATTGACTCAGTGATGCTTTCCAACCATCTCGTCCTCTGTTGCCCCTTCTCCTCTTGCCTTCAATCTTTCCCGGCATCAGGGTCTTTTCCAGTGAGTAGGCTCTTTGCGTCAGGTAACCGAGCATTGGAGCGCCAGCATCAGTCCTTACAATGAATATTCAGAGTTGATTTCCTTTAGGATTGACTGGTTTGATCTCTTTGCTGTCCAAGGGACAAGAGTCTTCTCTAGCATCGAAATTCTTCAGTGCTCAGCCTCCTTTATGGTCCAACTCACATCCATACATGGCTACTAGAAAAACCATAGCTTTGACTAGACCGACATTTGTTGGCAAAGTGATGTCTCTGCTTTTTAATATGCTGTCTAGGTTTACCATAGCTTTCCTTCCAAGGAGCAAGCGTCTTTTAATTTTATGGCTGCAGTCACCATCTGCAGTGATTTTGGAGCCCAAGAAAACAAAATCTCTGAATGGAAATCACTTCCTTATCTCCCAAGGAGGGGCTTGTGCACAATTGGTAAAGCTGTACTGGATCTGGATCCAGAGGGAAGTAAGCGCTGGAGGCGCCAGAGGCACCCTATCCAGAGTCTGCATGGGAACACACCCTTAGCAAGTCTCTGGCAAAGAATTCAACTCTGGGACTGAGGGTTGGGGATATAGGTTAGACATGGGCCCCACTTTGTACTTTATAGCCCAGTCCCCCTCTTCCTAGGCTTCCCAGGTGGTGCTAGTGGTAAAGAATCGGCCTGCCAGTGCAGAAGACCAAGAGATGTGGGTTTGATCCTTGGGTTGGGAAGATCCCCTGGAGAAGGAAATGGTACCCCACTCTAGTATTCTTGTTGGAAAATTCCCATGGACAAAGGAGCCTGCTGGGCTCTAGTCCTTGAGGCTACAAAGAGTCAGACACGACTTATTGACTGAGCACACCCTCTTCCCACCCAGAGAAAAAACTCCATTCAGTTCCTAGGTCCATGATCCTCGTAGACAGAGCTGTAAAAGATTTCTTTAAATTGAGGCACAACCAATATACAGTAAAACGGAAGACTTTAAGCTTTCAGTTTGGAGAATTTTGATCGTCAAATGTATTTATGTAACCATCACCTATAACAAAGGATAGAACATTTTCAATTTTCAAAAGAGCTCCCTTTACCTCCTCCACTCAACCCACCCAACCACTGTGTTTATAGAGATTGTCCATAGAGACTAGTTTTGATTATTCTGGACTCATAAGGTATGTATCTTCTTGTATCTGGCTTCTTAAAAATTTAAGATTCATCTATTTGCATTTTTATATCCATTTTTATTATACCAGAACTCATTTATTCAACTACCTGTTACTTCCAGATTTTTTTTTTTCTATTAGAAAGAAAGCTACAATGAACATTTAAGTACAGTTCTCTTTTGTAGATAACAGGTATTTATTTCTTGTGGTAAATACCTGTGAATGGAATTGCTCAGTCATGAGGTAGATGTATCTTTAACTTTACAGAAACTAACAAACAATTCTTTTTAGTGGGTGTGGCAATCTACACTCACAGCTTTGGAGGAGAAATCTGGATGGGTCTGATTTTAGTCACACTATGGGGAGTGGGCTTCCCTGGTGGCTCAGACAGTAAAGAATCCGCCTGCAATGTGGGAGACCTGGGTTTGACCCCTGGGTTGGGAAGATCTCCTGGAGAAGGGCATGGCAACCCCCTCCAGCATTCCTGCCTGGAGAGTCCCCATGGATACAGGAGTCTGGCGGGCTGCAAACAGTCGGTCACGACTGAGTGACTAAGAGCAGCGCCGTGCATCACAGCACGGGATGTGAAGCAGAGTGTCATCATGGAGTGTTACCTTGTACTTGTTTGGCATTTTCACATTTTCTTCCTGAAACTCACAACCTACCCTACCTTTAAGTTTGAGGATGTCTTGGGGGTGTTTGGGCTTCTTTGGGGGTTAAGATGGTAAAGTATCTGCCTGCAAAGCAGTAGACACAGGTTTGGTCCTTGGATCATGAAGATACTGTAGAGAAGGGAATGGCTGCCCACGCAAGTATTCTTGCCTGGGGAATTCCATGGACAGAGGAGCCTTGGCAGGCTACACAGTCCATGGGGTTGGAGCTATTCACGTCTGAGTGACTAACACTTTTCTTCTTTTTGGGAGTGTTTACAGACCAGGAACCCGATGATCATAGAGAGTACTTTGCCCAGGTGGTACCTGACAGTGCAGGTATTCCAACCTGACTCTGACTGTGTTTACAATCAAAAAGAGACTTGATCTTTGCCCCTGGTTCCTGGCACAGAGCTCCTATAACCTTAGAGATTTCCTTAGTGGTAGGGGTGCTTAGTCAGTCTTTTGTGTCCAGCTCTTTGCAACCTCGTGGACTGTAGCCCGCCAGGCTCGTCTGTCCATGGGGATTCTCCAGGCAAGAATACTGAAGCAGGTTGCCATGTCCTCCTCCAGGGGATCTTCCCAACCCAAGGATCGAACCCAGGTCTCCCACATTACAGGCAGATTCTTCACCGTCTAAGTTACCAGGGAAGCCCCTTAGTGGTAGGAGTATCTTATTATTCATAACAAGCCCCTTTTGGCCACCCCTGAGTTTATGCTAATTAATTGATTCTTGGCTCCAGAGAGCTTCAGGATGGTGACTGGTTGCCAGAGGAATCAACCATGTGATTATAGGAGTAAATTCCTAACCTTACCTTCTGACCTTTGAGTAGGGGAGAGAGTCTGGGGGTTAACTTCAATCAGCGATGACCACAATTTAATCAATCATACCCACATTAAAAAAATAAGTTGGATTAAAAACTTTGAAGAAATGAGGCTAAAAGAGCTTCTGGGTTGGTCAGCACATCCGGGTACAGGGAAGGCGGCACGCCCAGAGACGGTGTGGGAGCTCAGCACAGCCTCCACCCCACACCATGCCTATGCCCCCCTTCTGAGCAGTTATCCGTCCCTTTCTTTTTAATGAAATTGTATTTGAGGGTGTCGGGGGACCCTGATCCGTCGTTAGCCGGGTGGAAGGGTGGGTCTGGGGACTTCATTTGCAGCTGGCGTCTAACGTGGGGACAGTCTTGTGGGATGTCCCTTGACATCCCTCGACATGTGGGATCAGCACCAAGTTTGGGTCGTTAGTGTCAGAGTTGAATTGGATTGTTGGACCCCCAGTTGGTATCAACCGATCAGAGACCTGGTGTTGGAAGGACGCACGTGACGTCAGTGAAAGCCCGGTGCAGGCGGCTCTTGGCTGCGCCTGCCGCTGCCGCCCCAGTTGCGGTGGCGTGTTGTGCTAGATTGCCCTTCAAACCGTGGGACCCGCTGGCGTTAGAACCGAAGAGTCACAAGACTGCCCTCCTCTGAGCCATTCGAGTGTGCCCAGGCTTGTGTTAAAAGGGCAGCACCGTGACATCTCTGGGGATTTCCCAGACACTATTTATCAGGCTTCTCAGGACAGACTCTAACCGAGACGGAATTCCAGAATGTGTCGCGGAGCTCAGAAGGGGAAGCAGACAGCATAAATTGTCAACTGTGAGTTCAGGGAGATGACATGGAGAAGTCTTGCAAGAGTACTTTAACGGAGATAGAAACGTCATCAGTGAACAAGGCTAATGGCAATGGAGTCATAATTAGGGGCAGTTTATGAATTTTATTATGTTTTGTACTTTTAAAAATACTGAGAACAGGAAAAGAGGGATGCAATTTTTGTCTCTCATTAGTAGTTGTACATAATAAAAATATCCATGAATGTTGTTGGGACTATTTGCTAGCTTTATCTTTAGCAGAAGTGATGTTTTCCCAGAGTGTCTAAGACTTTTTCTTTCATACTGTGTGGTCGAACCTGGAGTACATTGCAGTTTAGACTCTGACTATATCATGAGGATATCTGGGTAACAACACTAACCTGTGAAGACAGTCCTTGCCATTGTCTGTTCATGAAAACCTCTGGGGAACTCCTGAGGCCTTGAGACCACCCAGCTGCATGAGCCAAGCGGTAGAGAGCTTCCAGTTCCACGTGGCTTTATAAGAAGTGGCCCCACACATCCTCTCCTTTCAGCACAAGTTAGGAGGTGAGGGGCTCGGCCCTGGAGAGGTGCAACAGCTGCATAAGCCCAGCTGGCCACCGGCAGGAGGAGAACACCACCTCCTTGGACTTTTGCTACTGTGTGTGGGGAGGCAGGTTGCAGGGCAATGCCTCACTTCTGGAGAAGAAGGAAAGAGAGAGAGAGAGAGATGGGAAACCGAAGCTCCAATCCTTTGAGCCTGTACCATTCGTCAGCGCTCCGCCAACACTTTGTGCATCCACAGCCCGCAGGAGAGAAGGCTGAGCCTGGGAAAGCTGAAGCGAGCGCCCCAGTGTCAAAGGCCAGGCGAGCGGGCCTCTGCCGTGAGATCCGACTGTGCGGAAGCCTGGCGTTGCAAATGCTGCCCTCCTCCTGGTTCACATTGTTCAGGCGATGATGTGATTTGGGGGTCTTCTTGGTCTCAGTATTACAGAATCCATTGGCAGCTCATTTTTAGGCTGGCCCCTGGTCACCCAGGCGGTACTAGTGGTAAAGAACCCACCTGCCAATGCAGGAGGTGTAAGCAGCGCGGGTTCGGTCGATCCCTGGGTTGGGAAGATCCCCTGGAGGAGGAAATGGCAACCCACTCCAGTATCCTTGACTGGAGAATCCCATGGACAGAGGAGCCTGGCGGGCTCCAGTTCATAAGGTCGGACATGACTGAAGCGACTTAGCACTGGTCACCCAAAGACCAAGTCCCAGCTGTCTCTGTGGGGGCTGCCCAGGCTCACCCTGAGTCACGTGCCTCCATCTCCTGTGGTCTTCACTGCAGCTCTGAAGAGGGGGTGTGCGCGGTCATTACGAGGGCGCCCTTGTCCAGCCCCACCTGTTAGGCGCCTCCAGCGTCAGCAGCTTCCCCTTGGTCTGGTCAGTGGCTGTTTTCCAGTGGCTGAAGCAATAGGTGCCATCTGCTTATCACATGTTCTGTGTCTTCCCAGATCCCCTGTGCCGCTCGTGGGCCTGGGAACTGTGTAGTCCCCCAGACCCCAAGACGCCTTCCAGCTTCAGGCAGACAGCAAGGAAGAAAACATCCCTGGACATCAGTGAGCCTTTCTGGCTCCTGGACCCTGGCATCAGAGCAAACCTGCGTTTAACAAGACTTCCCTCACTTGGGCCTTAAACCTGCAAATCTAGGGAGAGAAACTGGATTCACACGGACTTGGAGGCCAGAGCAAGTAGTAGGTGAGGTTTTCACATTTCACACTTGCTTCCTTTGCTCAACGTCCTTTTAAAACCCTGACTGGGAGCCTGGCGGTGGGCTCATCTTCCACACCAGTTCCTTCCTGGTTGCCTTCTTTATGTTTTCATTTTTATTGGATTTGTAAAAGACTGTTTGGTTATCTTTTTTTTCTTTTGGTTGAGCCACACAGCGCGTAGGATGTTATTTTCCCAACCAGGGATCGAACCCAAATTCCCTTTATTGGAAGTGGCCCTAACCACTGTACCATCAGGGAAGCCCGTTTCCTGGCCTTCTTAACAGCCTTTGGTCCAACCCCTTCTCAGCACAGTCAGCTGCTGATGCTTCAGCTCAGGCGGTCGTCATTTCTGGCTGTGATGCCGGGAACAGCCTCAGTCAGGGTGCCCTGGGGCCCGTGGCCCTGTGCTCCGTGCTGTCCTGGGGGGTCTTGCCCTCTCTCACTCTGTGGTGAGAGTTCTGTGGTTGGGAGCCACAGAGACCCATTCTGGTAACTTAAGCAGAAGAAGATGCATAGCAGGGGTGTGGGCGTGCCCACGGGGTGGAAGGGAGGGCTTGTGGAGCAGGCCTGGGGCAGGCAGATGTCCAGGGTCTCACTGGAGAGAATGAACCACCTCTCCCGACTTCACATTTGCAAATCAAAGGTCCAGCACAGTTGCCACCTTTCAGATCCTGTCTGGGGGAGGGAGTGGAGCATGGCTGAAGGCACCCAGGGCCCTGAGTGAAGGATTTGGAGGTAAAGAATGAGGTGATGAGTGTGTCTTTGGGAGTAAAATAAAATCAAAGCTCAGGGGGCCATGCAAATCAGTCATCACTTTGAACAAGAAGAAGCTGACGAAGAAGGGAGGCAGGGAGGAAGACGGAGGGAGGGAGGGAGGGATGACAGGGAAGAGAGAGAGGAGACAAAGAAGGCAAAAAGATAAACGCAAAAGAAAGGGAAAAGGGGAGGGGAGTGGAGAAGAGAGGATCTCCGAGACTTCAGACTGTGGTCAGGACCCAGGAAACCAGCCAGGTGTCAGAGGTTTGAGGCTGGGAGGTGGCTCCTGGGGAAACTCCTTGAGCTGCAGAAAGGGGCCTCTGGAGCTCTGGGTGGGGGATTTGGGGCCTCAGGGGTGGTTGGACGCCTGCTGGGGGCCACGCTGGGTATCAGCAGGGTGGGAGGAGAGAGTCACAGCCCTGTCCTCAGTGCCCACAGGGAAGCAGGGCCCCGAGATCAGCCGAGAGAGCCACCAGGGACTGGAGGGGGTGCAGACAGCGAGGTCTCGGGGCGCAAGGCAGCCGCCAGTCCCCTGCAAGGGGGTGTCCCCGACCGCCTCACAGAGGAGGCCAGTTAGACTCAGACAAGAGCCGCCCTCAGCGCCACACAGCTAGACGTGGCGCTGCTGGGATCTGGGACGCAGGGTGCCGGCCCCCACAGCCCGTGTGCCCTCCTCTGCATCTCACCTGCAGCTTCTCGGAACGTGATCCCCTATCTCAGGCCCAGAGAGGCGGACGGCGCGGCTGCTTGGGTAAGGGTGTGTGTGCTGGGCAGGAGCGCACTGCCAAGGCAGCTGTCCCTCCCCGACTCAGATGTTCCTTCTCTTCAGTTAAGTGCGCAACATGGAAAACGGTGGGCGCATCCCTAACTCCTTCAAGCTGGCCTTTCAATGTCACCAGGCTGCTCCCTCCCACGTTTCAGCACATTTTCCAGCGGTTGATTGCTCCAGGGCTTGCAGGAGTGGGTCCCGTGACCTGGCTGTTTTCTCAACCTGGCGGGATCACAAGGGCTTGATTTGTTTTTCTGCGGCTGCTAGGAACTCAGACCTTGCTGCGGGGCATCTCATCTTGGCCTCCAAGCACACCTGTTTTCTCCCATCCCCAGGCCTGCTTCCACTGCCATACCTTTCAACAGGCCGTCTGGAACTCCTTGAACCATTCTAAAAGACAAGCGGCCTTGCTCCCTGGAATTCGCTGCTTGTTTCCTAATTAGGAGTCAGTGGATTGAATATAAATGAGCCATTAGATCCATTAGAAACGCCAAGTTCAGACGGTTGTGCGTTTTCATTTAGGTATTTTCTGCTTCTTGGCCCAGCCCAAACAAGCACTCCAGCGTCCCTCAGTTTCTTTGCTTCTCATGGTCAGATAGACGATGTCTCTCCTGTAACTCGTAAATCAGGCCTCGCGGGGGTGTCGGTGAATTCTTTGACTATTGCTCTGATTAATCAGGGAATTGTATGCCTTTCTTTCTTTTGGAATGATCCTATCTAAGGACCTACTTTTCATATGTCCTTGAGTGTAAACATGAACGACGACTTGAAGACACAGGCACCAGCCTTCCCACAGCTGGGAGGGTCTCCTTTCCATGCGGGAGAGCTCAGCTCTGGGGACCGGAGCCGGGAGCTCACTGGGGGTGGCAATCTGAGCAAAGCCTTCCACCTGGAAGCTGAGCAGGACGTGCAGTGGGCAGAGCGCAGCAGCAAACAGCAGGAGCACGTCGCAGGCCCTGCAGTTACCGGATCAAGCACTCCCTGAACGTAAGTAGCCGTAAAAACACAAGAGCAAGACGGCCGACCGGCAGAACTCACCCCACACGCCGGGTGGACAAAATGTGGGTGAGAGTGGGACACGAGCGACCGTCTCTGAGCCCCTGGAGGTGCTGCAGAGTGCGGACTGGCGGGTCACACAGCCCCCCTGGGCCAGGGGTGACTCCCCCAGCCTGCAGGGTCTCTCTGTGTCTCCCACCCGACATAGCAGTTCAGGACCCTTTCTTTCCCCATTCACTCGGCCACTGAAAGTGAGATAGAGGAATGGTTATGAACACTTTATGTCATATTTTTACCTTTGTGACATATTACATCACCCATGCCAGCTGGGTCTGAAGATTTCTTTGGATCACATGCCCTATGCGTATTGAACAGTGTGAGAAGTTCCATCTTGATAACGCCTTGCAAAGCTCCCTGTGGGCCACACAGAGACAGGAATGTCAGTCCTATTTCCTGACGAAGAAATAAAGGTTCAAATGGGTGATTTGACCTCTCCAAATCACAGATTCCTCCAAGAGCAGAGTCTGCTCTTAAACTTGGATCTTCTGCCTCCAAGTTTAAGGAAGTGTCCATTCATTAATAATAAGAAAGTGTGAACCTTAAGAGTGGATTTTTGAGCCTTTGATCATTGGATACAACGGGAATCAGAGCTTCATGGGGAAGACATATAGTGTTCTGTTTTGCTGCCTAAGCTGCCGTGTCTCCACCAGTAACACTGGCTGAGGCTCAAGTGGGGGCCAGGTTGAGAGTGGGGGTGGGGAGCTGCCTTTGAGACTATGCCAGTGACCCTTATTTTACTCCTGCTGTTTGAGCCCACCCTAAAGCACACTACCTTCTAGCCACCCTAGTCAGACCCCACTAAGACTGGGGGCTTCTTGGTGGCTCAGTAAAGAATCTGCCTGCAATGCAGGAGGCCCAGGTTTGATCCCTGGGTGAGGAAGATCCCCTGGTGAAGGCAATGGCTACCTACTCTAGTAGGCTTGCTTGGGAAATCCCACGGACAGAGGAACCTGGCGGGCTACAGTCCATGGGCTCAAAAGAGTTTCACACAACGTAGCAACTGAACGACCAGCCAGCAAGACTCCTGGTTTCCTAGCACCCAGAGCAGCTTTTCCTGATGGAATGCAAGCAGTTCCCTGCCAGGGGCCCTGCCAAGGCTTGGCAGAACTAAACGTGACATTCAGTTCCAGATTACACAAGTTGGGACAGTTTTGCTGAAGCTGTACATTTTTATTTGTTTGTTTGTTTATTCACTGACTTACTGAGACCTTATTTTAATGACCTGGTTTTGGATTTCTGCATGAAAGGTGCCTGAGCATGATGAGTATTATTTTTATAATGGATAGTCATAATGATTATACTAACAATGGCACCTTCTATTTCTTTAAAGTTTGTTTCTTCCTTTTAAGCTTCATCCCAGGAATTTGGGATGGAATTCAGGGTTTTCTAGAACTTCACAGGGTGAAGGGCGTGTCTAGCTGCTCCCTGAATCCTTTCTATGAAATTCGTACCAAAAGTCACTCATGGAGAATTTCCTAGTTTACGGAGCAGCCCATTGCCCCCTCCAGCAGCGCTGTCTGAATGTCTGTCTTGAACAGATACAAGAGATGTAAAAATGTGGAAGAGTTATTAGGTTTGTGTTTTCATGAGCCTGCCAAGTGATTCCCAAGCAGGCTAAAGTGTGAGACCCACTGCTTTACAGCACACTGTCTTTCTGATAATGACTGCGATAGCTACTTTTATGTGGCAACTTGGCTGAGCCATGGTGCTTAGTTGTTTGGTTGAAAATGAATCTAGGTTTTGCTGTGAAAGTTATTTCAATCCGTAGACTTCGGGTGGATGAGACTGTTTTTCAGTTGCTAAGTCGAGTCTGACTCTTTGTGGCCCTGTGGACTGTAGAACACCAGGCTTCTTGTCCTCCACTATCTCCCAGAGTTTGCTCAGATTAACATCCATTGAGTCAGTGATGCCACCTAACGCTCTCATCCGCTGCTGCCCCCTTCTCCTCCTGCCGTCCGTCTTTCCCGCCTCGGTCTTTCTCCTGCCGTCCGTCTTTCCCGCCTCGGTCTTTCTCCTGCCGTCCGTCTTTCCCGCCTCGGTCTTTCTCCTGCCGTCCGTCTTTCCCGCCTCGGTCTTTCTCCTGCCGTCCGTCTTTCCCGCCTCGGGCTTTCTCCTGCCGTCCGTCTGTCTTTCCAGCCTCGGTCTTTTCTAGTGAGTAGGCTCTTCGCATCAAGTGGCCCAAGTAGTGGAGTTTTGGCTTCAGGATCAGTCCTCCCAGTGGGTATTCAGGGCTGATCTCCTTTACGATGGACTGGTTGGCTCTCCTTTCAGTCCAAGGGACTCTCAGGAGTCTTCCCCAGCACCACAGTTTGAAAGCATCAATTCTTTGGCTCTTTGCCTTCTTTATGGTCCAACTCTCACATCTGTACTTGACTACTGGAAAAACCATAGCTTTGACTATACGGACCTTTGTTGGCAAAGTGATGTCTCTGCTTTTAATATGCTGTTTAGGTTTGTCATAACTTTTCTTCCAAGAAGCAAATGTCTTTGAATTTCATGGGTACAGTCACCATCTGCAGTGATTTTGGAGCCCAAGAAAATCTCACTGCTTTCACTTTATTCCTGTCTATTTGCCATGAAGTGATGGGACCGGATGCCATGATCTTAGTTTTTTGAATGTTGAATTTCAAGCCAGCCTTTTCACTCTCCTCTTTCACCTTCACCCAGACGCTCTTTAGTTCCTCTTCACTTTCTGCACTCTTCATAATGTGTGTGGGTCTCATCCAGTCACTTGAAGGGCTTACGTCCCCCAGGCTTTCCAGGTGGTGGTGCCAGTGGTAAAGAACCCTCTGCCAATGCAGGAGAGTCAAGAGATGTGGGTTCAGTCCCTGGGTTGGGAAGATCCCCTGGAGAAGGGCATGGCACCGCACTCCAGTATTCATGCCTGGAGAATCCCATGGACAGAGGAGCCTGGTGGGCTATAGTCCACAGGGTCGCAAAGGGTCGGACACGACTGAAGCGGCTTGGCACGCGTGAGCTCCTGCCAGAATTTCTCCTCTGCCAGCCTGCCTTGTAAATTTCGAACTCGACAGCACCCGTAATCAGGTGAACTGATTTCTTACAACTCTCTTCTCTCCTCCCCTCCTCTGCCCCTTTCCCTCCCCTTCTCTTCCTCTCTCTCATTTTCTCTATCTGTCCAGCCATCAGTTCTATTTCTCTGGAGAATCCCAACCAACACAGATGGCCTCAGAATCCAGTGTGAGTCTTTCTCTCTTAGCCCAAACTCGGTGGCAGTCTTCCTCACTGTAAGACTCCAGACAGCCATTTTACTAGGCAGGAGTTACTACGGGCATGAAATTTAATAGTGATCCAGGATTTAAAATATTAACTAGGAGCTTAAACTTTTGTGGGTAGATTTGGCAGAAACCATTTGATTTGGGGTCATTCCTTGGAAGCTTCTTTATTGAAAAAAATTCTAGCTTTCAGTGAGGACTTTAAAACCAGATGGATCTAAGTTGGAATCCCCACCACTACTATTCACCAAACACCTCAGGCAAGTCACTTAACATACGTGAGTCACATTTTCCTCATCAGTGAAATAAGGTTACTAAGGTTATTTTTTCCCTTTTGTGGCTTTAATGAAGCTTCTAGGTAGCATATCCAAGGCGTCAGTTTATGTCAAGCTTGTGGTTGGCTTTCAGGGGAATGGGAGCTGTTACTATTTTGGCTTGCTGCTTCTAGCATTGGAGGTAAACTAGAAAGGCATTACAGTCAACTGGCAGTTTAGGTAAATGTTCTCTGGTTAATCCTGGGTTTATTGTAATGTAATTTATTTCTCTTACCTTGTTGCATTTACTAGAACCTCCAAAGAAATGAGAAGTTATAAGAACGGACGTCCTTGTCTTGATCTTGATCTTAGGGGGAGAACATTGAGCCTTCCACCACTAATTGTAACACGAAGAGCAGGTTTATCAGAGAGATCCTCTACAGGTTGAGGAAGTTCCTTCTATTTCTGGTTTTCTTAGAGTTATTATGAGGAATGGAAGTTGGACTTTTGAAAATGATTTTACTACGTCTATTGAGATGCTTATGGTTTTTTGAAATTAAATGTAAAAGTATGGTGAATTATACTGACTGGCTTTTTAAATCATAAACTAACCTTGCATTCCTGAAATATACCTCACTTGGTCAGGACAGATTATATTTTTATGTTGCAAGATTTGATTCGTTAAAGTTGTGTTTGACTTAAAATTACGGTTTCTCATTTTCTTATTTTTTTCTTTTGTGTTCACAGGGCTCTCAGGGATCTGTCGTTTCCTTTTCTTATAACGTCCTGTCTGCACACTGCTGGATTCTTAGAATGGGCGGAGACGCTTTCCCCTTAGCAGAGCCCGGCCGCAGGCTCTGGGCCCCCGCGCTCCCCGCAGAGGGTGTGATGAGCCTGGCGTCCAGCGGGCGGCGGCGGCGGCGCGGCGCTTGGAGACCCGCGGCGGCCCCGGCTCCCGGCCGCGCGCTCGGGAGTGCCGCCGGCGGCTGCCCAGCTTTCAGCTCTGCGGCCTCGCCAGCTTGCTGTCTGGCTGCTGGGCCGAGAGGAGGCCCAGACCCACGGCCCCGGGCACAGCAGTTTCCAGGGCCCCGGGCCCCGCGCGCGTGGCCGGGAGGCTGGGTCCCGACGCCCGCCGGCCCACGCAGGACGAATGCTGCCGGCCTGCTCGCCGAGGTCCGGCTGCAGCCTCGCGTGGGCTCGGCCGAGCGGGCTCCGTTCCTCCGCGCTCACGGTGATGACCAGGTGGAACAGTGACTGTGCTTCGGAAGAAAGTTCGCTTTACTAGACCTTGATGAAATGCAGAAAGACGGCTCAGTGCTGTAAACTCGTTCTTTAGTCCGCTCCGGGAACTGAGGTCCATTGGCTCCTCTTGTTGGAAGTTCTGGAACACGCCCGAGTCATCTGCTGAGGGCAGAGGCAGTCTTCCTGGGCTCCTTCCTGTCGCCGCCCTTGCTCCAGGCCTAAGGACAGACTCCAGAGGACGAAGGGAGGCAGATGCCGCTGGTCCCCTTAACAGATGCAGCCTCACAGCGAGATGCAGCCTCACAGAGAGATGCAGCCTCACAGAGAGATGCAGCCTCACAGAGAGATGCAGCCTCACAGAGACCGACGGGCATCCTCGCTCCTGCTGGACTTGCCGTCCACCTCCTGGAGCCCACCCGGATCGGAGCCAGCGCCCGTGTGCACTCTTGATCAGACAGTGTGTGTGAGAGACACATGCTCTCTTCCTCTTTCCCCATATCCGTGGCATCATAACCTCAGAGCCTTTTCAACATTTATTTATTTATTCATTAATGCAAATATATTTATAAACCCTGAGGCGGCATAATGGTGTGTAAAACAGACATCACCACTGTGTTTATAGAGCTTGACATCAAGCAGGAGGATGGATGCATGGGAAGTAGGAGGCGTGAAACCAGGAGGCCTACCTGGATGCTGAGGTCAGGAAAGAGTCACTGGAGAAATGAGTGAGAAGCCTGCAGGTGGGGAGCACAGGGTGGGCAGCAGGGAGGAGCCTGGGGTGAGCAGACAGCTCCTGCAGAAGGTGTGTGGGGAGGAGCATGGATGGCCGGCTGGGCAGCAGTGCCTGTGAACTGCTGCTGAGGGAGCAGAAGTGGACCACGGCAGGCGTGTGGAGCAGAGAGAGAGTACTGTGCGGAGCTGCGGGCTTTTCAAATCACGGGGGAGACTCAGAGAGTGGAGGTCCACAGGACTGCCTTAGGGCATCCAGGACAGGTATCCAGCCCATCATCACCAGTGACCCTGGAGCCTGCATCCCAAAGCAGGTGTGGTCAGGACACCGGGATACCTGAGAGCTGCCTGCGTGGGTCACCAACTTGGCACACCCAAAGGGAGATTTTCAGAGGCAGCTGGAGGAGGCAGACAGCACAGCACCCACGAAGGCAGCTCCAGGACAAGACACACGCCATGTCTCCACCTCTGCCCCAGAACCCAGCTCCTGTGCTCACCAACTGAGTCCAACTTCTGCCCAGGGGGCCAGTGAATCTGTGGTTCCAGGGGTATCCCTGAAAAGCAGGGGATGGTGTAGCAGAGACAAGGAGACACTGCTGACAACTGACCATCCAGAAAGAGCAGTTTGGGAGAAGGAGGTGGCCTTGTGTCCTTTGCCTCTAGCCAGCTGGCTGCGTATCTCCAGGTCTCAGCTTCCTCCTCTGTACAGTGGGTTGGCAATACTACCTGCTTAATAGCTCATAAAACAGCAAACTAGATGAGATAAATTCTTAGCACAGTGCTGGGCATGTAGGTTTCAATGATTTCTAGTTATTATTATTTTTGTTAGTGATATTTTTGTTATTAAGAGCACTGAAGAATTGACGCTTGGAAACTGGTGTTGGACAAGACTCTTGAGAGTCCCTTGGACAGCAAGGAGATCCAACCAGTCCATCCTAAAGGGAATCAGTCCTGAATATTCATTGGAAGGACTGATGCTGAAGCTGAAATTGCAGTACTTTGGCCACCTGATGCGAAGAACTGACTCATTGGAAAAGACCCTGATGCTGGGAAAGACAGAAGGCAGGAAGAGAAGGGGACGACAGAGGATCAGATGACTGGATGGCATCACCGACTCAATGGACCTGAGTTTGAGCGAGCTCCAGGAGATGGTGAAGGGAAGCCTAGTGTGCTGCAGTCCATGGGGTCACAGAGAGCTGAGCACTACTGAGTGAGTGAGCAACAAGAGCAGCAAAGACTAATATGTTTTGAAAGCTGAGGGGTCCCCCCGGCAGTCAGTGGGCAAGACTCCGTCTTCGAGCGCGGGGTGTGGATTCTGTTCCTGGTTGGGGAGCTGAGATCCCACGTGGTTTTGGCCCCAGTACCAAACAAAAAACAGAAACAATATTGTAACAAATTCAATAAAGACTTTTACAGTGGTCCACATGAAATCTTAAAAAAAAAGTTGAAAGCCTTAAAGATTTAAAAGCAGAATAGAAATAGGCTCGTCTTTTAAAAAAGCTGCAGTAGTTTTAGGGTGTGACTGGTGACAGTCACAAGTACCGAGCTGACTAGCCCTGTGGCCGGGACACCAGGGTGAAGCCCAGAGCATATCCTGTGGGGGCGTTCAGTTCCCACAGCCCAGCATATACTTGTGAGTCTCCACATGCTCAAATGGGCCACGGGCATGATGCATATGGGGTGGGTGGGATCATTTCCCTCCTTTTGGCACAATGAGAATTTGCCTTTCTCCAGGGGCCACTGTTTCTAAAACTCTGCCCAGTGGGGTTCTGGTTCGTCTCTGAGCCGTTTCAGAAGGTTGCTCTGGTTTGCTTCTTTCTGCATCTAGTGGGTGGAGCGAGGTCGCAGGAGCCTCGGAACCGGATTTGTGTGCCTAGTTTGGCAGATGGGGAACTGTCTTGGAGAAACAGCTGCTGAACCAGGGCGGAGAAGGGTGGACCCCCGAACAGGGCAGATGTGAAGTCAGGGCTGAGCCTCACGGGCAGGGGTCCACAGGCAAGGTTCATGGGCCCAATGGGGAGCTTTCAGTTGAAAAACTAAAAAGGAACCAGCTCCCAGGGGCCCAACTACAAAGAAATGAAAGACTCAGACAACTAGAGGCCCCGGACTCAGTCTGGATTGTGGCTGCTGGTGGGTTCGTAGGTCCTGGGGCTCGAAGCCTGCAGGAGAAAGGTGTGGAGTTCCTGCCTTACGATGGGGAAGGAGCTGCTCTAAACCCTGCTCTGTTGTGACCAGTTAACCCCGCGTCAACGCTAGAAATCAGGTGCTGTCATTATCACCAGCTACAAATGAAGAGACTTAGGCTCAGGGAGGCTAAGGTGCCAGGTCATGCAGCTGGTGAGTTGGATGGCTGGCATCCCAGTCCCCTGGCTCTGGAGGATGCGTTGGGCATCATGCTTCCCTGCAGATGCATCCGTGCACTTTCCAATCTGCGTGCTCTAAAGCTCATCCTGAGGGCAGCGCTATCGAAGGCCCATCTGTGGAATCTATGGGCCTTCGAGCCATTCATTAATCATAAAGGATAATCAGCCTGGAGAGAAGGCAAGGTTGTTCTGGAGGAAAGAACGTGCCTAAGACAGGGACACATATAGCTCAGTACAGATGTGCATGAGTGTGAGTGTATGTGAGCGCACACGTGTGTCTGCCAGCTCAGGAAAAGGCAAGCACCGGCTCTGTCAAAGGCTGGAAGCTCAGAATGCAAACACACTGGAGATCTTCCCGACAAATCCAGTTTTCCTGCACACTCGTTTGCTCTTTATCATTTACTTGAGACAATATCAGCCCTGAGAGAGTGAGTTTAGAATGAAGCCTCTGTGTTCTGTGATTTTACTGGCATTTAGTAAAAACAGACAGACAGACACACACACACACATACAGAGTGTCAGAGATAAAGGCAACTGGAATCACAGAACCTCACCTCAAACTTGCCAAATACCTGAATGACTTTTCCTCTTAATGAGCTCAATGGTGTCTTCCTGAATCATCCATATGTTGGGCCGGCTCCTGGTTCCAAGCCTTTGCTTCCTTATCTGCTTCTCAGAGGTGTGTTGAGGGCCAGTGAGGAGCAGGTGTGACCAAGTGGGCTTTGGGATCCTTGGCAGGCATGTCGACTCACTTTACCCTCTGCGATTCCACAGCCAGTACCTGGCTGTGTGTGTGTGTGTGTGTGTGTGTGTGTGTGTGTGTGTGAGAGAGAGAGAGAGAGAGAGAGAGAGAGAGATGTTTCCAGGCCACCGTGAGAAGCCTGAACGCCCTGTAAGATGGGGCACAGTCTCTTAGTCGAGTCCGTTTCTTTGCCCCCATAGACTGTAGCCCACCAGGCTCCTCTGTCCAGGGGATTCTCCCGGCAAGAATACTGGGTGGCCATTGTTAGGACCAAACTGGAGCCAGGACAGGCTCTGAGGGGCAGGCTGGGCCTGAGGTTTAGTCTAGGAAAGCGGAGGCTCTGGGAACTCCCGCAGGCAGCGTAGCTCGGCCAACCAGAAAAATCCCCGTAGCCCCCCGCCCGCGCCAGACCCGAGCCAATCTGGACGGGGATGCGAGGTTAGAAGGCCCGCGCGCGTCCAGTTTAGCCAGTCAGCTCTGCTGTTACAGGAACAAAGAGCCGTCCGTAAAAGTAGATGTGATTCAGAGCTCGGGGTTCTCCTCAAGACTCCACTGCGCTGGATGAGACGGGAGCCCTGGCTCGAGCTAGAAATAAACCCCTTCATGCTTTTGCATTTCTGTGGACGTCTTATTCTCTCAGTTTTGGGGACTCGGACTCTGGGCATAACAGCCATGCCCTCCTCCAGGGGATCTTCCAGACCCAGGGATCAAACTCGCATCTCTTGCATCTTCTGCACTGGGAGGCAGCTTCTGTACCTCTGGTGCCACCTGGGAAGCCCCGTGTGTGTGCAGGCGCCTTGCTAGTTACCTGCAAGTTACGAGTGGTTCACACAGTCTGCAATCGTTTCTCCTCAGGACTCCTATTCTGAGGGAAGATCTATTCAGCCTGCGTTTATAACTGTATTTTAGAATGTTGCCAAGGGCATCTGAGATGGTGTGAATGGAAAGCACTCAGGGCAGCCTCTCCCACCTCTTCCTCCACCAGGAAGGGAGGGCTCAGAGAGAGACTGGCAAGCCCTCGCTGCTCTGACCTCTGACCTCTGTTGCCCAAGTCTAGCCAGTCCTGGGACTGCGGCTTTAGTTCCTGTGGTCTGAACGGGTCCCTCGGCCCCTAGAAAGACAGTGGGCAGGATAAGTCTTCTTGGCGTGTCTATGTGGCAGGTATTGGGCAATGGCACAGCCTGAATGTGTCAAACTGAACATAACCTAATCTGATCACTGAGTTTCATTTTGTAGATGAGCAAACTTGGACCTAGCCGTCACGACTCGCACTCTGGAGTGGGTAAAATAAGGTGGCAGCGATGAAGGTCACTGCGGTCCAGTCTCACCGTGCTCAAGAGCTGGGGGCTTTCCACTGTGCCCCATCTCTGCCCTCTGGGCATCAGGGAGATGAGACTTTGTCTCAAGGAGCTGGTGAGAGTGGGGGAAGGTGCCTGGTGGCTGGGACAGCCTGGGTGGGGAGCTGCAAAGCCCCCGTGGGTTGGTGTTATCAAGTCTGCAGGCAGCGTGGGCACCTGGCTGGACCCCACATGTTAGCAATGAAAGCAACAGCTGGCTTAGCTTTTCAGCCCAGGTGATGCCCAATCAGTGGCTCCCCGGTGCCGGGTGGAAGGTTCAATACCGACCCTTTGTGACCTTCTCCCCAAGCCCCCCTCCTCCTTCCATTTAGTCCAAGTGCTGATGCTCATCTGTTCTCCCTGGATCTAGGCCGGCCGCTTTCTTCTCTCTAATGTGTGGTTCTGGGAAGAAAGTTATCCCCGCTTCTCCGAGGGTGGGGAGTCTGTTTTAGAGGACTGGACTGTCTCACCAGGACTGGACTCTTGTAAATCGGCTTTTGTCTTTTCTCATTACTGTCTGATATGTGAGTTTCGAGACGGTTTAGGAGGGCAACAAACCGAATATTGACTATTTGATTTTCTTGTGTTCCTGCTACACTGGTCCCGATTCTCCTTCCAGCAAGGCAGACTGGAGGAAGGGCAGCCTGCAAAAAATGATGGGAAATAGATACACAAAAGTAACATTTCTATCTGGCATCTTACCTCTCCTTTTAGACGGAAGAGGCCTGTGTCTGTTAGCTGGCTGAGCAGTCCCTTTAGGAAGTGGGTTTACAGCCATCTCCCTGCTGCAGACAGTGCTGTGAGCTCAGTGTAATGAACTCTACCCCATGACTCGTCTGGTTCTCCCTGTTGATTCCAGGGATGTGTTAAGAAGCCAGCATAGGTGGATGATAGCTCTGTAAAAACCTCAGGAAGAATCCCCACAATCTACCCCTAACCTCTGACCCACAGGTAGTCAAGTGCCCAGAAGGCAATGTGATGGAGTAAGGATGGTGCCCGCCCGGGGAGCTGCCAGCCTGACTTGATGCCTCCCTACCCAGACTCCGGAGCCATGCGGACTGCAGGCAGTGTTTAAGCTTCAGTGTCTTCATATGTAATAGTCTGCAATGACCCACTGGAAATAGAATCTAGAGGAGTGGACGCCTGTGTAACTGGCTCACTTTGCTGTATAGCAGAAACTAACACAAATGGTAAATCAAATCTACTTCAGTAAAAATTAATTTAAAAATACATTTGCTACAGAAATAAAACAAAAACACACCCCTCTGTACTGAAGATGGGTGAAGTGAAAGTGTTAGTCTGTCTGGTGTGTCTGACTCTTTGTGACCCTATGGACTGCAGCCCTCCAAGCTCCTCTGTCCATGGGATTCTCCAGGCAAGAGAACTGGAGTGGGTTGCCATTTCCTTCTCCAGGGGACCTTCCCGACCCAGGGATAGAACCTGGGTCTCCTGCTTCGCAGGCAGATTTCTTTGCTGACTGAGGTAACAGGGAAGCCCCTGTGTTGAAGATTAAAGCCCCTGTGTTGAAGATAAAGTCAAAACTGAAGAGCATTTTCTTACACTTATGCTGCTGCTGAGTTGCTTCAGTCGTGTCCGACTCTGTGCGACCCCACAGACAGCAGCCCCCCAGGCTCCCCTGTCCCTGGGATTCTCCAGGCAAGAACACTGGAGTGGGTTGCCATACGCAGTTACAAATGTCATTTGGCATAAAATACTATTATTCGATTGCATTTTCCAGAAACATTGTTTTGTAACTGAAAGTGCCTTGGAGAGTTTTGTGGGCCTTCTACTTTTTAAAGGCTCTCGGCTCTTCCCTAGTGGGTCTGTGTGCAGTGTATTTAATCTCTCCCTTGTCAGTAGACGTTTTGGCTGTTATGTTTTTCTTGTTCTCGCGCTGCGCGCTCAGCCGCTCCAGTCGTGCCTGGCTCTTGAGGCCGCCGCACTGCAGCACGCGGGCTCCATTCTCCCTGTGAGCCGTGTTGGTGCCTCTGACTGCGCAAAGAGGTACTTCCTGTGATCTGACTAGAAGTGCAAGGAGTTTAACTGGGAACATTTAAACGGTTGGGTGATAGCAAGAAAGCATGTGTAAGAATATCCGATTCTCTGCATTCTTGGCACTACGCAACTAAACATCAAACAACTCTTCAAAGCTTGCTAATCGGGTTTGCAGAATACCTCGCTTGAATATGTATTCTTTCCATTTGTAGAATAAACATCACTTTACTTTAGTAAAAAAATTAACCTTGCTCTGCTGGGTTTACAGGATTGTTTTAAGAATCCAATCATTGTGGATGGAAGGTTCTTGGTACGCAGGGCAACACTGGGCCACTTGCTCTTTTACCTCCTGGCGTAGCGAAAGACTGGGGGCCTTTCTTCTTTTCCCCGGGCACCCCCCCACCCTCCATGTAGCTCTCTCTCATGCCCACAGGGGGGCAGTACCCCCTTTGGATCCATCCCAGGAGCATCCTGTGCCTCAGGCCTGTTCTGGGCTGAGGTTGAGCTCAGAACACTAGTTAATTAGCTGAACAATTTGCAGTCTTGCTCAGCAAAGCCACCCTGGGGGAGCGCGGAGTGTGACTCACATTCCAGCTTCTCATAAAGGAGAATGTTTTGAGACTCATCCTAGCGCTGCAGCCCGGGGTCACATAATCCAGACACTTGGCTTCTCTTTTCTTCCCTAACATTCCTTGAGACCTTTCTCTTTATCCCCCTGCCCACCCCCATGCACCAGTGGGCTTAGGCAGAGTGGCGGATCAAGAGTCCCCAGAATAAAGGCTCCTCTGTGTCCACAAGGACCCAAGTCAGTCTTCCTTGCAGCAAGCGGGCCTGGGTGGACCCAGGGTCTTTCTTACAGACCTGTGAACAGCAGCATCCAAAGGGCCCGGCAGAGCATCTCTTGTCTGACGGCTCTGTGTGTAAAGGGGTAAATGGGCCTAGAAGGAAGGGAGTGGATAATAGTCGTGTCTTGGTGACCTGTCGAGTGCAAGCCCCATGTGAGAAGCATTTAATTTCCTCAGCAGCCCTGGAGAAGGGAAGTCCTGTACATCGCAGAGAAGAGGGAAATGGATCTCAGAGGGGAGATATGGCTGCCCGAGATCACGCAACTTCAGGAAGGGATGGCTCTGTTGGTTCATGAGTTTATTCTTTGGGCAGGTGTTTACCTAGAAGCAAGAAGCAGCAGAAAAGGCGTTAGTGTCGTGAACCCAGCTGCCAATGCAGGAGACACAGGAGGTGCCCACTTGATCCCTGGCTCCGGAAGATCCCCCCGGAGGGGGCGGCAATGGCAACCCACTCCAGTATTCTTGCCTAGAGGATCCCAGGGACAGAGGAGCCTGGTCGGCTACAGTCCATAGGGTCGCAAAGAGCCAGACACGACTGAGTGGGCACAAGAAGCAGTGGAAAGAGCAAGCGTGGCTTCAGAGGCCCTCTGTCCCTCTGGGGCTGTCGTCAAGGTGGGGAAAGTCATGCAGTCTCCTGTGTGGGATCATGAAGAAGAGAGCAATTCCTACGTAGAAGATAACGTCCTTCCACAGACAAAGTGCTCAGGAAATGTGTCCATGCTTCTCCGGATTTCACCAATTCCTCTTCATTCATAGGCAGGTTCTTCTGATTTTCTGACTTTGAATCTTCAGCCCCAGTCTGTCTCCCCAGCCCAGAGCTGGTGCCGGCAGAGCCCTCATGCCCTTGGCCAACCTGACAAGGTCCTGAATGTTTGACCACAGGACTGGTTCCAGGGGGCAGGAAAGATGGGTGGCCACCTGGTAATGCCTATGGCGTGGGTGGACTCAAGGAAGCAGGTCTCTTGCAGACGCCAACCCTGCAGATGTGGGAGCATCGCCCTCCAGGACATCTGTGGTACTATCTTCTGGGCTTGAGCAATTTCTTTCCCTGGGGAAACTGTGTCCCTTTGTAACATGGTTGTCTCAAGGCTGAAAGACAGATAGCTCCAGTGTTTCTCAGGAGGCTTCTGCTTCTGTGAAGATCATGGCAGTGACTGGCTGAACAGAGGCATTATCAGATCTCATGCATCTCAACTGGAGCACAGACTCATCCAGGGTCCACCCCAAACAAGGTGCTTTTCACATCACAGCTGCTCAATAAAAGGGAGCCTGCGTGAGGGTCTCTTGAAACAAAGATTCTGGACAGTTGGAAGGGACCTGGGAGGGATCTAGTCTAGTTTTTGATGGAACTTGGCTGCTGTTGTTTAGTAGTTCTGAACAACAGTTGGGTTGACCTCTGTGGGACCCCATGCTTTGCCAGGTCTTCCTTGTGGCTCCTGGGGTCTTCTTTAGTTGCGGGATGCAAACTCTTAGTTGTGGCGTGTGGGGTCTTGTTCCCTGACTAGGGGTCGAACCCGGGACCCCTGCACTGGCAGCATGGAATCTCAGCCACTGGACCATCAGGGAAGTCCCACTGTTTGTTTTTACGGGAATGAATTGGAGCCGGTCAGGACGGGAAGCCTGGAGAATATTGCAGTGGTCCCGGCGAGGAGGAGGGCAGCTGGGAATGAGGTGGTGAAAATGGAAAGAGTAGGAAGATGTTGTTGCTCAGTCACCCAGTCGTGTCCAGCTCTTTGCAGCCCTGTGGACTGCAGCGCGCCAGGCCTCCCTGTCCCTCACCACCTCCCAGAGTTTGCTCAAGTTCATGCTCATTGCATTGGTGACACTGTCCAGCCATCTCATCCTCTGACGCCCTCTTCTTGTTCAGGAGGCTAAAAACACAAACCTGCTCCTGCTAGGGATTTATTCAACCAACTGCTAGTCACCAACTCAGAGAAGTGAGCGCTGGCCCTGGGATCATCCGTTCAGACCTCCTCAGTGTACAAGAGCTGCGTCTACAGGTCCGAGGGTGAGAGGCCTTGTCTGAGACACACAGCACACTAGATGCACAGCCTGGTGTAAGCCATGGGGACCACCTGGTGACCTCCCAGCCACGCCCATCCGTGGGCCAGGTCCCTCCTAGGGCTGTGGGCTTGCACCAGGGAGGAGAGGGGAGGAATGCTGTCTCCAGCCCCCAGGGCCATTGAAGAAGTGGGGTTCCTCAGTGATGAAGGGGTCTGGGGACAGGAGGAAGAACAGAGGAGGGGGGCGGGAGCGGGGGTCTCCCTTCAGTCCCTCTCCCATGGTTACTGTGCCTTCAACGCGTGCCTCAGTCAAGGGTGGGGAAGGCAGCAGCGTGGGGAATCGGAGAACAGCAGGCACTTGATGCCTCTGGGGGCAGGGCGGATAACGAGCTACAGGGCTGTGCCTGAGCCTGAGCCTGAGCCACGGGGGGCTGTTGGCAGTCCAGCCCGCCTCTCTTTGTGGCTTAAAGGTCAGGAGGCCAGAGTGCAGTCCCTTCCCTCCAGCTCCTTGGACGTCGGGCCCTCTCGCGTGAATTCTCCCGGCTGCCCCCTCCTCTGTGCTCTCCTCCCCGCTCCACCGTCTTCTGCCACATCCCCTCAATGGCCTCATTGTGGCAGCAGCTGCAGCCCTGGAGGCTCTGTCTCCCTCTTGCCCTCCCACAGGCCCCCCGGGAGAAGCTTGGTCCCCTGGGTGGAGAGCTGGGCAGCTTCTTCCCGTGTTCTCTGCCTCCAGGTCCCGATCTCAGGGTTTCTGGTCCCCCCTTCCCAGTTCCCTGTCCCGTCTTTTCTGGGAGGATGCTCTGAGGGAGGCAGGGAAGCCAGCCCTGCCTCAGGTGAACACATGGGGCCACCGGGACCCACCTTCTCCCCCCTCACAAAAGCTTCTTGCCTGTGCAACCTTGGGTTTTTTGTAGGATCCACAGCAGAGGGAATGTGACAAGCTTTGAAGAAGAGTGCTGTGCTTTTGGTTACAGCTTTTGGAATCAAAGATAGAGATGGAAAAAGAGAGAGGCAGACAGACAGAGAGCCACCTTTATTCTCTAATTCCCCAGGTGGGCTATAACAATCCTGGTAAAATGTGACTTTGTTGTCATTGCTTTAAACCGACAAGCCATTCACTTTGGGGTGGAATTTACTCTCCCTTCTTTTCTTTATCTGCTGGCAGGGTCTCAGATCACTGACGCCCTGTGGGCTGTGGGATTCTAGGAGACCAGGGAGCACATGCCGGGTGGATGACAGGGCCCTGCAGGAAATGGTTCAGGGCTCTCTGCCTGGAACGCCCCGCCTTTCATTAAAATGATATAATTTTAAGCTCATGTGATAAGTGACAAAGCAGAATAAAAGGGAAAATGATGATTTCATGAAGAACTGGGCATTTGAGCTGGATCAGGGAGGTTGCCCCACATCCTGGCAGCCTTGTAAGCCCAACCAGCAGACCACGTAGACATGCTAAATCATGGCACGCTAGCAAGCTGGAAGAAGAGCCTGCTCTTTATCCCCTGCTCTGCAAACTCCTGGAGCCAGTGAGTGTATAGAGGAGGGCCAGGAGCCTCGCTGAAGAGTCCAGAGCCCTAGGCCGCGGTGCACACCTAAGGAGGCTGGGCAGCTCCTCCCACTGGGCACAGGACGGGCTCTTGAAGAGGCCTGGAGAGAAGAGCCTGCACTGGCCAAATCCAGCTCTGGGTTTCCCTCCCCCCCCACTCCCCAATCTCTTCTACTGCCTCCACCCATGAGGCCACCCCTTACCACTTGGTGAGGGGAGATACTCCCTGGGAAGGTCTCCGCTTGACTTAATTATTACCCAGAAGCACTGGGGATGCTAGCCCCTCTGGAGGACCGGGGGTACCCGCACTCCCTGTGGTCAGGCAGCCTCTGTTTTCTGTGAAGAGCGCCTCATGCCCGGAGCCCACACTGACCTCCAGTGTCTATGGGCTCAGGGTCCTCCTGCAGCCACGGGGAGCCAGTGGACTTGGTGGACTGAGCCTGTCCAGTCCTATGAATTGGGAGCCCCAGCTGAGGGAGGGACTGGGGAATCGCAGCACTGCCTTGCCCCAGCCCGTCCTAGAAGAGGGGTCTACCAGTAGGCCCTTCTGCCCCCGTTTGCCTCCCTCTGTGTGAGCTCAGTGCAAAGGCTGGGTGACGGGGGCCCACATGATGAGCAGCTGTGGAGGAGCTGTGGGTGGCAGGGGAAGGTGCTGACACAGGGTGCAGGGTCGGAGTGTCAGGGCTGAATGCGTGCTTAACAACCATCCATGGATACACAGAAATGGGAGGGTCTCAGCATGGACTGGACACTCAGCGGGCTGCTGTGCCGCAGAGATAAGTGGGTTCACCTCCCGGAGGTGGACAGACAGTGGGATCAGATCTGGGGGTCTTCTTTCCAGGTGAAGAGGGTCTGTGGAAGAGTCGTGCCTCCTGTCCAGGGCCCCACACATAGAGGATGCTCGACAGCTTGTCTCTAAGTTCCCGTGGCCCCACCTTTAATAAGGCCTTCATGCCCACAGCACCCCCAGCCCCTTGCCCCTGTCTCTGCTTCTATAAGCGCAGATCCTCCCTGCAAGCTCTGACCCTGTTTCCCTGCCTTGAGTGGGCAGCATGCACTCAGCACTCACCATGCTGTGTGTGAGCACTCTCCTTTAGCTTTCCTCTGGGGTGTCCTGCAGCTCCTCAAAGAGCCTAACTGTCATGGTCCTGTTGCCCAGAGTGTCCTTGGCAAACAGTGGTTACTCAGCACAATGTTGCTGATTGATTGGTTGGTGCCAGGACTGCCAGGCAACAAGATGCAAATTGAGGTATATATATAATAAATCGAGAGCGGTCTCTGGGTTTGGGGGCCTTTCCTCTGGCCCCTAGTGGTCCCTGGAGGTCCAGCCTCTTTGCTTTGTGATGCTCCCATTGACTCCATCACATCCCTTGTAGCCAGTGAATTCCTTTGGCGTCCACCAAGAAGCACAGCACTGTTTTCTTCCAGTGACAATCTCTCTGTAAGAAGGCTTGTTTCTGTATGTGGGGGGAACTGGATGTTGCTTTCATGCCCAGACAGAGGAGATGTGACTAAGGCTGGGCTGCTACTCCTTCCATATTGGTCCTTGACTCTGGGCTCCAATGCACCACCCCTGACCTTTGGTTCCCCCAGTGCGGGCCACCTCTCCAGGCTTGGGGACAGCTTCATCCTCTCTGCCTCCCAGTGTGCAGACAGACACCCAGTAAAAGGCGCTACCTCTGTCTCTCCAGCCCCTGCTGGGCCTCCAGGGTCCTTTACACAAACAGGACCAAGTGTCTGACAGAGATCCCATTCCCAGGAGCCTGTGGCAGGGAACTGGGCCCAGCCCAGGGTCTCACGTCTATATGAGAAGGCAGAGGCTGCTCAGGTGAGGCCACATGGTGGGATAGAGATGCTTCCCTCCTCATCTCTTGCTTCTCCTGGGAGCGCTCAGCCAGCAGACCCAGACCAGGTATCCTCAAGCTGGGCAGAGGACGTGGCATTGGCCAACCAGGCAAAAAGCTGGGGTCTGAGCAGGAGCTCCATCTCATCTCAGAGCAACATTGACCAAGCATTGCCCTCTGGGGCTTCATTTCCAAATATAGAAATAAGAAGTTCGAACAGGGAGCTTTCTGGTGCAGTTCTCTATTGATGTGTGATAAAGCACCCCCAAACTTAGTAGATTCTATCAACAGCCTTTCGTTTGCTCACGAATCCGCAGTTTGGCCCTGACTCAGCTTGTTCAGCTCCTATCTGCTCCATGTCTATGAGCGCCGTTCGGGGAGACTGCACAGCCCAGGCCTGCAACTGTTGGAGGGCTCACTCCCTCACACCCACCTGTGGCTTTTCCATGTGGTTGCTGGGCTTCCGGGTGCCAGGTACCAGCATCCTTACAGAGAGGAAGAGAGGAGAAGGGAGAGAGGTGGAGGGGGGAAGAGAGAGAGAATCAGGTAGAAGGTGTATATCGACTTTTCTGATTTAGCCTTTCAAGTTACTTCTGGTGTACTCTATTTGTTAGAAGTCAGTCATTAAGACTGACCCATATTCGGGGGAGGGAGTAGACTCCACTTTTTGACAATATTGTTGTTGAGTCACTAAGTTGTGTCCGACTCTTTGCAGCCCTATGGACTGCAGCACACCAGGCTTCTCTTTCTCTGTCCTTCACTATCTCCCTGGAGTTTAGTCAAACTCATGTCCATTGGGTCGGTGAGGCTATCCAACCATCTCTGTCATCCACTTCTCCTCCGGCCTTCGATCTTTCCTGGCATCAAGGTCTTTTCCAATGAGTTGGCTCTTCTCATCAGGCGGCCAAGGTATTGGAGTTTCAGCTTCATCATCAGTCCTTCTAATGAACATTCAGGATTTATTTCCTTTAGGATTGACTGGTTTGATCTCTAAGGGGGCCTTCAAAGAATTTGTATTTGTGAACAGGTTTCAATACCACCTCACTTTCCAAGCCCCTTCCAGCTCTAAAGAGGCAATGGTACAACCAGGATGTGAGAGCACTATGAGGGCCAGGCTTCCCCCCAGCCCTACTCTACCAGCACTGCTTCCTCAGCTTCACTGCTGCTGATCCTTCCAGGTAACTCTATACACGTGATGGAACCGGAAGCTGACAGTCTGGAGACAGCTTCATAGCCAGGCATCCCTGGGTAACTCAAGTGCGAAACTAGATCAGCACAAATGCATAAACCTCGGAATTGGGGAGTATCTGAAAGGCCTATTTCTGGAACTCTCCCGTTGGCAATGTGCCAGCTAGCTCACGTCTTCCTTTTCTTTGAAGGTTTTCCAGAGTGGCTCCAGCCCAAATCGAGGAGCTGCCCCAGCCGGCTTTAAGCTGGCTTCTCCAGCTCAGCCCACAGTCACCATTGGCTGAGAGCTTTTGCCGGGCGGGGGCCCTAAGACTGGACACCTCCCCGCCGCTCACGTGTCTCTCTTCTTCTTTTTATCGGCTTCTCCATCAACAAGGTTTTCATTAGTTTCCAAGAATCTGAGCCTCTCCTTTCCCCCTTCTTAGGAAGAGTGCATGTCTGGAGATGGGCTTGCAGTCAGCCACTGTGCCGCTGTGATGGATTTCACCGGGGATGGATGGGGACTGCTGTTCAGCACTTGGTGGTTGCCAGGCAAGTCCAGAAGGGGGACACAGAGGGCCGCAGCAGGCCCGCGCTGCTTCTTCAGTGATAAGAGCCCCGTTTCTGTCCTGGGCTTATTAGTCTTCCTGCGGGTTTTCTGTCTCACGGCTCCTAGGTGGCGGCAGCAGAGAACTGGAGGACAGAGGATGAGCAAAGCGGGAGGGAGACGTGGTTGCTAAAACAGGAAAAGCGGCCGCAGGTCACCTCGGGTTCCTCTCCCTGCGCAGGTAAATTCTGTTGCTGAAGAAGATACGGTTCTCTTCCCCTGACACTGGGCGTCTTCGTTCCCTGGGATGGGAGAGCTTTGGTGCCATTTCCGGCCCTTTCTCTGCATCCTCATGAACTCCCAACGTGGCAGAGCTCAGGCCCCAAAGAAGCTCTCACTGGAAACCCGTGGCCCTTTCCGGGTAGTAGCTGTAGTGCGGTGAGCATGACGCACAGCGCCGAGGGGCGCCTGGGGACCGGCCCGTCCACACAGGACGAGCTGCGCGAGGCACGGAAGGCGCCAGCCAGGGAGGCCTGGTGAGCCCTTAAGGGCCCTGGATGCAGGTTTCAGCTCCACCCACACTGGGATGTGTGACAGGTGGTAGGTCATCTCCCTTCTCTGGCCTTCAATCTCCCATCTGCACGAAGACAGCTTAGTTACAGCTAAGCTGTAACTGTCCATGTTTCAAAGTTCTATCATCCCAGCTGTGAGAAAAGATTATGAATGTCGAATTAATGACAAAGTAAAAGGGATGCTCTTTTGGCTAGTAGTTCTGGGGTAGTTCCTGGAGAGGAGACAGCAGGCTGGAGTGGACCCCACAAACATGCGCAAGATACTGGGAGCTATTTACAAACCGCAACCAGGAAACAGCCGCAGGCCAAGCCTAAGAGGGCTGCAGGCCTGGGCCCACGGGCAGCCCTGCGGGTGCCCCTCTCCGGAGCTTCTCTCCAGTCGCCGCCCCCCACGCGGCTCATCTTCCTTGGATCGCCTGTGTGCCGCCTCTCTGCCTGCCGCCTGCAAGCCACTCTTCAAGCCCCTCCAAGAAGGTTTCCCTGGCCTCCCCCTCTACGCCATGTGCCCGCCTCTGAACAGCTTCTGGACTCCGTGCTCCTCACTGTAGAGAGTGTTTCTTCTTCACACCCACACACTCAGTGGTCATAGTGCCTTATTTTTTATAAAATCAGTTATAATTGGCTTTAAGCCCCACTTCTGCTAAGGCTGGCAGAAAAATCTATCATCTTCTCCACCTCTAGGCTTTACTCTGCCCACCCCAAAACTCCATGAAGGCCTGTGGGGACCTCACTTTCAGCAGACCGTCTGGGGAGATTCTTCTTGTCCATCGTGCACACTTTGATTCATTCCTTGCCCAAGTCCACGTGGGCTCTTTTCTGCCTCCCTCGTGGCAGACAGTACTGGGCTTCCATGCCAGGCCTGGGTGGGGGGACTCTTTGCTGAGGCTGAGAATCCAGTGTCCCTGAGGCTGCCACACAGCTGCCCCCCGTGAGGGCCTGCTCCTTCCTAGGGTGACCCAAGTGGGTCAGTGCCCACCTGCTGCCTACATAAACCTGCCCGATGTGCCCTTTCCAGTGTTGGGCAGCCTCTTTCTCCATTTTTGCCCTCTTCATGTTGCTTCTCCTCTGTACACAGCTTCCCTCCTCTTCCTCTGGAGGATCCAAGTCCTACTCTCAATGACCTGTAAGTGTGCATCTTATCAAATTATTTACCGTATGAAATGGAAGATCTGTGTTTGGAGGTGTTTACCCAAGTAGCAACAAGTTTCAGGAGGGCAAGAGTTGTGCCGTATTAATCTTTATAGTTCCAGCAACTACAAAAGGGCATGTGAGCACTCAAGACATTGTTATTGAATTAAATTGACTCAACTGTCCCCATTGTCTAGACTAGTCCCAGATGAATCTGAATCAGGATGACCTTTTCTGTGAGTGCAGAAAAGTCAAGAATTTCTGTGTCATGGCGTTCTGAAAATATGAGCTTGAATCTTTAACTGGCAACCCTGAAAACCAGGAGAATGATAACATCTTGAGATGTCAGTGGCTGCGAGGTAAAGGAGTCAGGCTTCGGCCCTTGAAGAAAAAGAGGCCTGTGCAGCCAGAAAAATCTGGGTCCAGCCAGATGGGGGCTAGAGCACAGAGCGAGAGCAGAGCAGAAGTGCAGGCATAGAGACTGGACATATTCGGTAGTGACTGGGGGCAAAACAGTGCCTGGGCGGGGTGCCAAGTAGGGTGTGTGATGCTAAGACTTGGGACAACACCCTATCACTTGGCAGGGATGGCTTCCCAGTACCTGCTGTGTCTAGTTCTGTTTGACTCAGGACACAGTGGGCTCAACCTAGTCTAATTTTCAGATATGGACATTGTCAGGTTTGATGTCTTCATTTCGGAATAGAGAACTGTCTTTTCTCTGGGTGGAAATAAGCCCTTAGGGGACCATTGGATGGATTAAAGATCATTCCTAGGGGAAAAAAAACCCCACCAAAACCCAACAACCTTTAAAGGAAACTCAAGAAGAGGGAAAAATACTTGACTGGGGATCAAGGCTCCAGCTCTACAGAGCATAGAAGGTATGGTATCTGTCTAGGGTTTTAGGCACTGAGTTTCATCAGCTGGCGAGCCTTAGTGGGATTTCTGATTTTGTTTCTGTCTGAGATTGACAGGTTATATAGACTACAAAATGGACCCTAAGTAGATGTAATGGAGTCTACAGATTCATTGAGTAGAATGGTGTGGAATGTCTGCCAAGAGCAACAGCGACCCTCAGCCTACTTAATGCTTTATTCCTCTTTCTAAGCTTAATTAGCCCACAGGGTAGCCGTTTCTGAAGGTCACTCCTGACTCATAGTAGTAAATCTTGTCATTAGCAGGGGGTGGGGGAAGGGACTAATTTTCCTATGTGCTGTGCATGTGGGCACATATACAGCTTGTCTAAAACCTGAATCAAGGTATTAGATCAAAGTCAAAGCAAAAGGGACTCTTACTGAGTTTAGATTTGGAAACTGAGCCACTGAGAGACTGTTCCTTCCCACTTTCATTTTGGCAATAATATTGTGGTAGGGGTTTTCAACAAACATTCTAAAGAATAAATCTTGTTTCCAATAAAGTTTTGTTGAATTGAATTATATTATTCTAATGATCAGTAGTGAAATAATTATGTCTAAAAGTCAAAGCAAAACGGACTCTTACTGAGTTTAGATTTGGAAACTGAGCCACTGAGAGACTGTTCCTTCCCACTTTCATTTTGGCAATAATATTGTGGTAGGGGTTTTCAACAAACATTCTAAAGAATAAATCTTGTTTCCAATAAAGTTTTGTTGAATTGAATTATATTATTCTAATGATCAGTAGTGAAATAATTATGTCTAAAGCCTCCTTGCTTCAGGCCTTAAGAATTTATAAAATAACAAACAGATTGAACTTTACAAAAGGAAGAGGTGAACTGGATAAAATGTGCAGTTTATTGAGTTGGATGGTGATGATGCCACTTTGATTCCATCTTTCAGATAAGGAGAAGATTATTTGAGTAGAGTTGAAAGTCTCTATTCAGGAGAGACTCTGAGGAGTTCTTGCAAGACAGCTTGTGGTGAAAAGAATTCGTGGAGCTCATTTATTCAGTAATTCATTTTGCTCTCTATCCATTTGCCTATAGGTAATGCTTCAGAAATTTTTAGTTAAACTTTTATCCTGAGATAAATTAGGTTCCCAAGAAGTTGTAAGGGATAATACACAGTGTGCACACTACTCAGCTTTCTCCAGGGGGTAAACAGACTGTGGTTCATCCATACCATAAATCTGTGGCATGATGTCACACCCGCCCAGAATTCTGACATTGATACAGTAAAGACACAGCATTTCTGTCACTGCAAGGATGCTTTGTGTTGCCTTTTAACAATCACGCCTGCTCTCTCCTGCCTCCAGCCCTCCTTTACCCCCAGAAACCACTATTTTGTTCTCTATAATTTTTTCATCACAAGGATGTTATGTAAATGGAATCATAAAGTATGTAATCTTTTGGGATTGGCATTTTTCACTCCTCGTGATTCTCTGGCTATTCTTCCAGTTTCTGTGTGTCTCAACAGGTTTTTTTATCGCTGAGTAGAATTTCATGGTATGGATATACCTTATGTAGTTAACCATTTACCTGCTGTAGGGCACCTGGGTTGTTTCTAGTTTTTAGCTGTTATGAAAAAAGCTGCTGGAAATATTGGTGAGCAATTTTTAAATTTATTTATTTATTTATTTATTTTTTTTGAGCAATTTTTTAAAATTGAAGCTGGTTTACAGTCCTGTGTTAGTCACTGCTCTGCAGTAAAGTGATTCAGTTATATATATATATACACGTACATATATGTGCATTCTTTTAGAAATGTTCTTTTTCCATTATGGTTTATCATAGGATATTGAATATAGCTCTCCATGCTGTATAGTAAGACCTTGTTGTTTATCCATTCTGTATATAAAAGCTTACATCTCTAACCTCAGCCTCCCACCCCCTCACTTCCCTAACCCCATGCCCCCTTGGCAGATGCCAGTCGGCTCTCTACGTCCTTGATGCTGCTTCTATGTAACAGACAGGCTTTGTGCCACATTTTAGACTCCACGTGTGAGTGATGTCGTACAGTATCTGTCTTTCTCTTTCTGACTCACTGCACTTGGGATGATGCTCTCGAGTTCACTGTGGAGAATATAGCTCTCCGTGCTGTATAGTAAGACCTTGTTGTTTATCCATTCTGTATATAAAAGCTTACATCTCTAACCTCAGCCTCCCACCCCCTCACTTCCCTAACCCCATGCCCCCTTGGCAGATGCCAGTCGGCTCTCTACGTCCTTGATGCTGCTTCTATGTAACAGACAGGCTTTGTGCCACATTTTAGACTCCACGTGTGAGTGATGTCGTACAGTATCTGTCTTTCTCTTTCTGACTCACTGCACTTGGGATGATGCTCTCGAGTTCACTGTGGACAAGTTTTTATGTGAACATTAGTCTTCATTGCTCCAGGTGTCAGTGCTTAATAAATCAGTTTAATTCAACTCCATAATTACTGGGTCATATCGTAGTTGCATCCTGAAGAGGCAATGGCAACCTACTCCTATATTCTTGCCTGGAAAATTCCATGGGCAGAGAAGCCTGGCAGGCTACAGTCCATGGGTTGTAAAGAGTTGGACATGACTAAGCACCTGAGTGCACATGACTGTAGTTAAATTTTAGTTTTTTAAGAAATTGCCAAATTGTTCTCCAAAGTGTCTTGACTGTTTTACATTCCTACCAGCAATATATGAATCACCTGGTTTCTCTGCATCCAAGCCAGCATTTGGTGGTGTTACTACTTTCAATTCTAGTCATTCTGATGAGTATGTGGTGATATCTCATGTGGTTTTAACCTGCATTTCCTTAAAGGCTAATGATTTTAAATATCATTTCACATGCTTATTTGCAATCTGTATATCCTCTTTGTTAAAATGCCTCTGCATCTCTTTTGCATTTCATAATTCAACTATTATTATTATTGTTGTGTTTTGAGGCTTCTTTATATATTCTAGGTATTAGTGCTTTGTTGTATATGTGATTTGAGACTCTTTTCTCATACTCTAAAGCTTGTCTTATCATTCTCTTAATAGAAGTTTATAATTTTGGTGAAATTTTCCCTCCTCTTCTATTTTCTGGAAAGTTCAGTTACGTCAGTTCAGTCGCTCAGTCATGTCCAACTCTTTGTGACCCAGTGGACTGCAGCAGGCCAGGCTTCCCTGTCTATCACCAATTCCTGGAGCTTACTCAAACTCATGTCCATTGAGTCAGTGATGCCATCCAACCATCTCATCCTCTGTCGTCCCCTTCTCTTCCCTTCTCTTCCCTTCAGTCTTTCCCAGCATCAGGATCTTTTCCAATGAGTCAGTTCTTTGCATCATGTGGTCAAAGTATTGGAGTTTCAGCTTTAGCATCAGTCCTTCCAATGAATATTCAGGACTGATTTCCTTTAGGATGGACTGGTTGGATCTCATTGCAGTCCGAGGGACCCTCAAGAGTCTTCTCCAACACCACAGTTCAAAAGCATCAATTCTTCGGCGCTCAGCTTTCTTTATAGTCCAACTCTCACATCCATACATGACCACAGGAAAAACCATAGCCTTGACTAGATGGACCTTTGTTGGCAAAGTAATGTCTCTGCTTTTTAATATGCTGTCTAGGTTGGTCATAACTTTCCTTCCAAGGAGTAAGCGTCTTTTAATTTCATGGCTGCAAAGTTGGATCTCATTGCAGTCCGAGGGACCCTCAAGAGTCTTCTCCAACACCACAGTTCAAAAGCATAAATTCTTCGGCGCTCAGCTTTCTTTATAGTCCAACTCTCACATCCATACATGACCACAGGAAAAACCATAGCCTTGACTAGATGGACCTTTGTTGGCAAAGTAATGTCTCTGCTTTTTAATATGCTGTCTAGGTTGGTCATAACTTTCCTTCCAAGGAGTAAGCGTCTTTTAATTTCATGGCTGCAATCACCATCTGCAGTGATTTTGGAGCCCAGAAAAATAATGTCAGCCACTGTTTCCCCATCTATTTCCCATGAAGTGATGGGACCAGATGCCATGATCTTCATTTTCTGAATGTTGAATTTTAAGCCAACTTTTTCACTCTCCTCTTTCACTTTCATCAAGAGACTCTTAAGTTCTTCTCGGCTTTCTGCGATAAGGGTGGTGTCATCTGCATATCTGAGATTATTGTTATTTCTCTTGACAATCTTGATTCCAGCCTGTGCTTCATCCAGCCCAGTGTTTCTCATGATGTACTCTGCAATAAGTTAAATAAACAGAGTGACAATATACAGTCTTGATGTACTCCTTTCCTGATTTGGAACCAGTCTGTTGTTCCAGGTCCAGTTCTAACTGTTGCTTCTTGACCTGCATACAGAGTTCTCAGGAGGTAGGTCAGGTGTCTGGTATGCCCACCTTTTGAAGAACTTTTCAGTTGCTGTGATCCACATAATTAAAGGCTTTGGTGTAGTCAATAAAGCAGAAATAGATGTTTTTCTGGAGCTGTCTTGCTTTTTCGATGATCCAATGGATGTTGGCAATTTGATCTCTGGTTCCTCTGCCTTTTCAAAAACCAGCTTGAACTTCGGGAAGTTCACAGTTCATGTACTGTTGAAGCCTGGCTTGGAGAATTTTGAGCATTACTTTACTAGCATGTGAGATGAGTGCAATTGTGCGGTAGTTTGAGCATTCTTTGGCATTGCCTTTCTTTGGGATTGGAATTAAAACTGACCTTTTCCAGTCCTGGGGCCACTGCTGAGTTTTCCAAATTTACTGGCATATTGAGTGTAGCACTTTTATAGCATTATCATTTAGGATTTGAAATAGCTCAACTGGAATTCCATCACCTCCACTAGCTTTGTTCATAGTGATACTTTCTAAGGCCCACTTGACTTCACATTCCAGGATGTCTGGCTCTAGGTGAGTAATCACATCATTGTGATTATCTGGGTCATGAAGATGTTTTTTGTACAGTTCTTCTGTGTATTCTTGCCACCTCTTCTTAATATCTTCTGCTTCTGTTAGGTCCATACCATTTCTGTCCTTTATTGAGCCCATCCTTGCATGAAATGTTCCCTTGGTATCTCTAATTTTCTTGAAGAGATCTCTAGCCTTTCCTACTCTATTGTTTTCCTCTGTTTCTTTGCACTGATCACTGGGGAAGGCTTTCTTATCTCTCCTTGTTGTTCTTTGGATCTCTGCATTCAGATGGGTATATCTTTCTTTTCCTCCTTTGCCTTTCACTTCTCTTTTTTTCTCAGCTATTTGTAAGCCCTCCTCAGACAACCATTTTGCCTTTTTGAACTTCTTTTTCTTGGGGAGGGTCTTGATCACTGACTCCTGTACAATGTCACGAACCTCTATACATAGTTCATCAGGCACTCTGTTTATCAGATCTAGTCCCTTAAATCTATTTCTCACTTCCACTGTATAATCATAAGGGATTTGATTTAGGTCATACCTGAATGGTCCAGTGTTTTTCCCTACTTTCTTCAATTTAAGTCTGAATTTGGCCATAAGGAATTCATGATCTGAGCCACAGTCAGCTCTCAGTCTTGTTTTTGTTGGGAGCTTCTCCATCTTTGGCTGCAAAGAATATAATCAATCTGATTTCGGTGTTGACCATCTGGTGACGTCCACGTGTAGAGTCTTCTCTTGTCCATGTGTAGAGTCTTCTCTTGGAAGAGGGTGTTTGCTATGACTAGTGCCTTTTCTGGCCAAAACTCTATTAGCCTTTGCCCTGCTTCATTTTGTACCCAAGGCTAAATTTGCCTGTTACTCCAGGTATCTCTTGAATTTCTACTTTTGCATTCCAGTCCCCTGTGATGAAAAGGACATCTTTTATGGGTATTAGTTCTAGAAGGTTTTGTAGGTTTTCATAAAACTGTTCAACTTCAGCTTCTTCAGCATTACTGGTTGGGGCACAGACTTGGATTACTGTGATATTGAATGGTTTGCCTTAGAAATGAACAGAGATCATTCTGTCGTTTTTGAGATTGCATCCAAGTACTGCATTTTGGACTCTTTTTTGACTGTGAGGGCTACTCCATTTCTTCTAAGGGATTCTTTTTTTAAAAGGGATTTTCTGGAAAAGATGTAAAGAATTAGTGCTTTTTCTTTAAACATTTGGTAGAATTTTCCAGTGGTACCATGTGTACCTGGCAATTTCTTGTGGGGGATTTTTAAATTACAAATTAAATTTTCTGAATAGCTATAGGGCAGTCAAACTATTTATTTATATGGAGTAAGCTGTGGTAATTTGTCCTTTTCAAGGAATTGGTCCATTTAATCTAAATATCCAAATTTATGTGTGTTGCGTTGTTCATAGCATTTCTTTATTACCCTCTCATGTGTCTGAAATGCCTATAGCCATGTCCCATGTCCCATTTCTGACACTGGAAACTTGTGCCTTGTCTCTCTCTAATTTGTCCATCTTGCTAGGCATTTGTCAGTTTCATCAGTCTTTCCAAAGCACTTTGTTTCATTCTTTTCCCCATTGATTTGCTGTTTTCAATTTCACTGATTTCTGCTCTTATCTTTATTACTTCCAGAAACTTGCTTTGGATTTATTTTGCTCTTCTTTTTCCAGGATCTTCAGGGGGTGAGGGAGCTTAGATGACTCAGCGTTTTTCTCTTCTCTAATCTATGCGTTTCGCGCTGATTTTCCCCCTCAGCTTTTAGCTGTGTCACACAAATTGGGATGTTATATGCTCGCTTTCATTTAGTTCAGTATAGTTTTGGTCTCCACTCAGACGTGCTCTTTGACTCATGATTATTTAGAAGTGTACTGTTGAGCTTCTGAGTGTTTGGAGATTTTCTTGGGAGCTTTCTGTCATTGATTTCTAGTTTGATTTTATTGTAGTCAGAGAATACGCTCTCTGTGATTTTAATTCTTAAAGCCAGTTTCAAAGCCGAAGATGGTATCTGCTTGGCATGTGTTCTGCAGGCGCTCGGAAAGAATGCATATTCTGCTGTTGAGTGAAGTGTTCTCTAAGCGCCCGTTAGTCCCTGTTGGCTGACGGTGTCCTTGTCCGTTCTCTGTCTTGTTATTCTGTCATTCTGGAAATGGGTTTTGAAGTCTCCAGTTGTAATTACCGATTTGCTTCTCTCCGTCCAGGTCTGTCACTGTTTAGTTTCCGTATTTTGCAGCTTCCTTGTTTGGCACACACACTTGGGATTACTGTGTCTTCTTGGTAGATCAACTTTTTTAACATTAAATACTGTCTCTCTGTGTTTCTGGTAATTATGTTTGCTCTGAAAACCTACTTTACCTGATATTAATAAAGTTTTCCCTGCTTTCTCTAACTATTGTTTTCATGATAAATCCCTTTCCTTCTTTTACTTTCAATCTGTCAGTATTGTTGTATTTGAAGTGACTATCTTATGGACCACATATATTTGACTCATTTTTTAAAAAATGTACGCTGCCAATCTCACTTTTAACTGGCGTTTATAGTCCATTTGCAGAATTTACGCAATTCTATTTCAAATTAAAATGTAAAAAGTCATCTGATTGGCAGAAACTAAATGATCCAGCCTCTCCCTGTTAGGGAGTTGAATAAAGCTGCTTTTAACTTTCCAAACTCTGTTTTAATGATAGACGCACGAGAAGCTATGAGAGTGGGGTGTCTACTCATTTCTCTGAAATGTCCCACCTTCTGTTGAGGGACGCCTGGATTGCTCGCATTTCTGGAACTTCCATTTTCACATGCTCATCACAACCTGCCTCCTAGGAATCAGAGGGGTGCAGAGAGTTCAAGCCAAGCCACAAGCTGCCACGCCCAGTCTACCCTCCTTGACTTTTTCCTCATCAAGTCTCCTAAAATAATGGACAAAGTGAGGAGAGAGGTGGGAGAAAATTTGATGATTATGCTACTGAAGTACAGCATAGTGGAGGACGCAGCACTGGTTTTCCCTTCCGTCCATGCCTACTGAAAGTCAGCCATGATTCTTTGGCCAAATTGTCTGAACAAGAATCCTGTGCGGTGTCAGAGAAAATGGAGTAGATCAGAGAGTTATGGGGCCTCCGTCCACTCAGGATAAAGCTAAGGGGCCTTGTGGGAGAGAGAGATGGATTCAAGCCATATAAAAAAACATATATCAAGTATGTCGACCTCGTCCCTATCTTTGGAGGATGTATGTAATTTATAGAGTGTTTAAATTAGACAAATGGCTCAGTCGATTTAGAATAAGGGACAGGAAACACATGTTTCTTTTGCATTAAACTGAACTTCACCAGAGCAGAAATGCTTATGATCTCCTGAGTTATAGAGCTTCAGTTCTCCATCAAAGTGCTCCTAATTACAGGGATTGCACTTTTCCACAAAGGCGATCCATTATGGAGCACGCTGTCTCCATAAAGACCAGGGATACACTACACAGCTCAAGCTAAGTGGTAATTTATATCCTTGTTTATAGGAAGAAAGAACAAGAATTAGCAGGAGAGTGAGGATGAGAAGAAGAGAATGAGGGAGAAAGCACCTGAAGAAAGGGTGTTTCAGTGAAGATGGAAATGGACAGGAAAAAGGATTGGAATAGATCACAGAGATGACATCAGCCTTCTTTTCCAAAGAGCTGAGCTGTGGGGTAAGGGAAGAGATGACTGTGCAGGGCTAAGTTCAGTCGTCTGCAAATTTCCTGCACTTGGGTAGGTGACCAAGGTGAATGTTCTGGTAGCCAAGGGTATAGATCTCTCTTAGGGTCTTTTGTGGGAAGGAGCAGAGTTCACTCAAAAATATTTTGCCAATGGCTAGTTCATTGAGAATGAAGTGATGGAATTCGAAATCACAGAATGACCTGCTCTCTGATTTATTGTGGATTTTGAGGCAAAGTTTAGTTCTCTCTGCTTTTGCACACATCATTTTATATATGAGTGGGTGGCTTTCCCCTTAAATACAGTTTACCATTGTGCCCCTTTCATGGATCTATGACCTGACCTTCTGCATGGAGGACGCAGCACTGGTTTTCCCTTCCGTCCATGCCTACTGAAAGTCAGCCATGATTCTTTGGCCAAATTGTCTGAACAAGAATCCTGTGGGGTGTCAGAGAAAATGGAGTAGATCAGAGAGTTATGGGGCCTCCGTCCACTCAGGATAAAGCTAAGGGGCCTTGTGGGAGAGAGAGATGGATTCAAGCCATATAAAAAAACATATATCAAGTATGTCGACCTCGTCCCTATCTTTGGAGGATGTATGTAATTTATAGAGTGTTTAAATTAGACAAATGGCTCAGTCGATTTAGAATAAGGGACAGGAAACACATGTTTCTTTTGCATTAAACTGAACTTCACCAGAGCAGAAATGCTTATGATCTCCTGAGTTATAGAGCTTCAGTTCTCCATCAAAGTGCTCCTAATTACAGGGATTGCACTTTTCCACAAAGGCGATCCATTATGGAGCACGCTGTCTCCATAAAGACCAGGGATACACTACACAGCTCAAGCTAAGTGGTAATTTATATCCTTGTTTATAGGAAGAAAGAACAAGAATTAGCAGGAGAGTGAGGATGAGAAGAAGAGAATGAGGGAGAAAGCACCTGAAGAAAGGGTGTTTCAGTGAAGATGGAAATGGACAGGAAAAAGGATTGGAATAGATCACAGAGATGACATCAGCCTTCTTTTCCAAAGAGCTGAGCTGTGGGGTAAGGGAAGAGATGACTGTGCAGGGCTAAGTTCAGTCGTCTGCAAATTTCCTGCACTTGGGTAGGTGACCAAGGTGAATGTTCTGGTAGCCAAGGGTATAGATCTCTCTTAGGGTCTTTTGTGGGAAGGAGCAGAGTTCACTCAAAAATATTTTGCCAATGGCTAGTTCATTGAGAATGAAGTGATGGAATTCGAAATCACAGAATGACCTGCTCTCTGATTTATTGTGGATTTTGAGGCAAAGTTTAGTTCTCTCTGCTTTTGCACACATCATTTTATATATGAGTGGGTGGCTTTCCCCTTAAATACAGTTTACCATTGTGCCCCTTTCATGGATCTATGACCTGACCTTCTGCATGGCACTGCCTTGGCCAAGGCGTCTACCCCTGCCTCTGCTTTTATCAGCAAAGCAGCTGCAACAACCTTCTTCACTGTGTTTAAGATATTCATCTGATATGCCTTATAAACTGGCTTTTGGCAAATTGATTTTTAGTGAATTGATCAATAACTCTTCCTTTCCAATTGACAAGATATGGAAGCAAGCTATGTGTCCATCCACAGGTGAATGGGTAAAGATGTGGTGTGTGTGTGTCTGTATAATGAAATACTCCTCAGCTAAAAAGTAAATTTTTTCATTTACAACAAGGATGGACTGCAAGGTATTTTGCTAAATGAAACAAGTCAAACAGGGAAAGACAAACACAGTATGATATCACTTATATGTGGAATCTACGAAATAAACTAGTAAATATAACAAAAAGGAAACAGGCCTACAGATAAAGGGAACACATCAGTGGTTACCAATGGTGAGAGGAAAACAGGGAGGGGTGTTATAGGACCAGGGGATTAAGAGGCACAAACTAGTATGCGTAAAATAAGCTACAAGGATATAATATCAGCATAGGAAATATAGCTAATATTTTATAATAACTGTAAAAGGAGTAAAACCTTTAAAAATTGTGAATCACCAACATTGTTAATCGGCTATACTCCAGTGCAAAACAAGAAGTTCAAAAGAAAATAATTGTGAACCACTATATTATATACTTTTGGAATGCAAAAGTAGGAAGTCAAGTAACACCTGGAGTAACAGGTAAATTTGGCCTTGGAATGTGGAATGAAGCAGGGCAAAGACTAATGCAGTTTTGCCAAGAAAACGCACTGGTCATAGCAAACACCCTCTTCCAACAACACAAGAGAAGACTCTACACATGGACATCACCAGATGGTCAACACCAAAATCAGATTGATTATATTCTTTGCAGCCAAAGATGGAGAAGCTTTATACAGTCAACAAAAACAAGACCGGGAGCTGACTGTGGCTCAGATCATGAACTCCTTAT